>JALLKC010000261.1:52500-60000 GCA_024034495.1 Camelina laxa | reverse complement strand
AGAATCAGACCGATTCCCTAAATACCTTTCTGGCTATTCCTCAATGCCCCGGCTATTCACGGAACGTGAGAAGCGGATGAATAATCATCTGCTTCCGGAAGAAAGCGAAGAATTTCTTGGGAATCCTACAAGAGCCATTCGTTCTTTTTTCTCTGACAGATGGTCAGAACTTCATCTGGGTTCGAATCCTACTGAGAGGTCCACTAGGGATCAGAAATTGTTGAAGAAAGAACAAGATGTTTCTTTTGTCCCTTCCAGGCGATCGGAAAATAAAGAAATAGTTAATATATTCAAGATAATTACGTATTTACAAAATACCGTCTCAATTCATCCTATTTCATCAGATCTGGGATGTGATATGGTTCCGAAGGATGAACTGGATATGGACAGTTCCAATAAGATTTCATTCTTGAACAAAAATCCATTTTTTGATTTATTTCATCTATTCCATGAACGGAAGAGGGGGGGATACACGTTACGCCACGAGTCAGAAGAGAGATTTCAAGAAATGGCAGATCTATTCACTCTATCAATAACCGAGCCGGATCTGGTGTATCATAAGGGATTTGCCTTTTCTATTGATTCCTACGGATTGGATCAAAGACAATTCTTGAAGGAGGTTTTCAACTTCAGGGATGAATCGAAAAAGAAATCTTTATTGGTTCTACCTCCTATTTTTTATGAAGAAAATGAATCTTTTTATCGAAGGATCAGAAAAAATTGGGTCCGGATCTCCTGCGGGAATTATTTGGAAGATCCAAAAAGAGTGGTATTTGCTAGCAACAACATAATGGAGGCAGTCAATCAATATAGATTGATCCGAAATATGATTCAAATCCAATTCCAATATAGTCCCTATGGGTACATAAGAAATGTATTGAATCGATTCTTTTTAATGAAGAGACCTGATCGCAACTTCGAATATGGAATTCAAAGGGATCTGATAGGAAATGATACTCTGAATCATAGAACTATAATGAAAGATACGATCAACCAACATTTATCGAATTTGAAAAAGAGTCAGAAGAAATGGTTCGATCCTCTTATTTTTCTTTCTCAAACCGAGAGATCCATAAATCGGGATCCTAATGCATATAGATACAAATGGTCCAATGGGAGCAAGAATTTCCAGGAGCATTTGGAACATTTCGTTTCTGAGCGGAAGAGCCGTTTTCAAGTAGTGTTCGATCAATTATGTATTAATCAATATTCGATTGATTGGTCTGAGGTTATTGATAAAAAAGATTTGTCTAAGTCACTTCGTTTCTTTTTGTCTAAGTTACTTCGTTTCTTTTTGTCCAAGTTACTTCTTTTTTTGTCCAAGTTACTTCTCTTTTTGTCTAACTCACTTCCTTTTTTCTTTGTGAGTTTCGAGAATATCCCCATTCATAGGTCTGAGATCCACATCTATGAATTGAAAGGTCCGAACGATCAACTCTGCAATCAGTTGTTAGAATCAATAGGTCTTCAAATCGTTCATTTGAAAAAATTGAAACCCTTTTTATTGGATGATCATAATACTTCTCAAAAATCGAAATTCTTGATCAATGGAGGAACATGATGTTCATATATTTTACCCTGTTTTCCCTTAGTATATTCACATCTTTTGCATCTTTTGCTATCCATTTTCACCATTATTGCATAGCTTTAGGACTAATCATGCATTAGAGTTTAGTTGCATTGCATTTGCATCTTTTCATGCATAAACAGGTGATTTTGGAGCTTAAGGAGCATGGAAGCAATGTTGAGGAAGGAGTGAAGCAATCATGAAGGGAAAGCAAGAGAGTTAAGGCTGAAATAACAAGGTCCGGAGTCCAACTCGACCGCACACTCGACCAGACACTCGACCGTGTGCTGAGGAGGACTCGACCGAGTGGACAATGCACGAGAGAAGCCAGCTCGACCTGCCACTCGACCGAGCACAGGTCGAGTTGACCGAGCCGTTGACTATTTTGTCTTTTAGCATTTTTAGGGCTTCCACTCCTCCTATATAAAGCCTTGTACCTGCAGCCACAAAAAGAGAGTCAGCTTTTTAGATATTCTCTAAACCTAGTATTTACCTTTTTGGGATTTATTCCTTTTGCTTTTTATTCCTAAGATCTTGTACTTGAAAAAGACTAAATTTCTCATTATTGTTAGTTTAATAACTTTCTTAATATTGAGAATTTAAGTTTCATTTCTTTTTCAATATTGTAGATCTTTGTTTTATCTATCTAATGATGCAAGTTTCAATCTTTTCTGGGTTTATGATTTTGATGTTTATCATGTGTTCTTGTGAGTAGTAGTTAGGATCTTGAGGATGGGTTAGGCTGGGCTGTGAATGAGGTTTGTTTGGCTTGATCAAGCTTGATTGTTGTAGATCTCTTCTAGGGTAGATGTTCTTAATGCTGATCCTATATCTGAGAAGGTAGGATCTGATTTCAAGCATCTTAGCATCACACCAATGTTTAAGAGGCATAGATAAGGCTAGATCTAGAGCTTACCATCTTGCTTGCTAAGAGATTAGAAGTTTTGTTTGGTATGAGACATATTTCTTACTGCCTGCTTGTGTAGATTCTTTACTATGTGAGAGCAAGTCTAGAAATGCATAGGTTTGATTGTTTCTTGACCATGAGAGTGGGAGAAACTTGTCTTGGATTCATATGTCTAGAGATTAGCTCATGTTGTTTGAGATTTGTTGATCAAGTTAGATAGCCTCAATCATTAGTCCAGCCCATGAATCCCTCCTCAAGTCCTTCTTTGTTTATTGATTTTTCAGTCTTAATCCCGTTGCTTGATTGTAGTTTGATCTGTCTTTGCATTACTCTGTTTTTATTGCATTGCTCTGTTTCTGCGTTTAGTCTAGCTCGACCACTCACTCGACCTACACTCGGTCGAGTGCTGGCTCGAGTTCATCCCCAGAACTCTGTTATTTGTGATTTGTGATTGTCTTGTTTCATTCCTGTTCCATTTCTGCTGCATTCATTTAGTGTCCTGTTCATTATTGTCTTGCATTTGTTCTTTATCTTGATTTCTGTTTCTGTTGATTGCATCATTACTGTCTTAATCATTCTATTTCATTTGCATTTAGTTCTTAGTTCATTTAGTTTACCTTCTGCACTTTACACTTTCACCATAGGATTGTTTAGTGGCAACATCCTTTTCATCTGGCTTAAATTAGATCTTTATGCATATCTTAACTGTTTACAACCACTCAAATTGGATTGATACCCCTTATACTGCAACTGCATAAGGGGAATTGAAACACCTTACCCATCATTGCATACATTCATCATCATCTATTCCATCTTGACTTACCCATCCACCATAAAATATCTTGTTTCAGAACAATATCACCATTTTTGTTCAATAAAATACCAAAGTGGATGATTGACTCATTCCATACTAGAAAGAATCGCAGGAAATCTTTTGATAACACGGATTCCTATTTCTCAATCGTATCCCACGATCAAGACAATTGGCTGAATCCCGTGAAACCATTTCAGAGAAGTTCATTGATATCTTCTTTTTCTAAAGCAAATCGACTTCGATTCTTGAATAATCCACATCACTTCTGCTTCTATTGTAACAAAAGATTCCCTTTTTATGTGGAAAAGGCCCGTCTCAATAATTCTGATTTTACGTATGGACAATTCCTCACTATCTTGTTCATTCACAACAAAATATTTTCTTCGTGCGGTGGTAAAAAAAAAACATGCTTTTTTGGAGAGAGATACTATTTCACCTTCGTCAATCGAGTCACAGGTATCTAACATATTCATATCTAACGATTTTCCACAAAGTGGTGACGAAAGGTATAACTTGTACAAATCTTTCCATTTTCCAATTCGATCCGATCCATTAGTTCGTAGAGCTATTTACTCGATTGCAGACATTTCTGGAACACCTCTAATAGAGGGACAAAGAGTCAATTTTGAAAGAACGTATTGTCAAACTCTTTCAGATATGAATCTATCCGATTCAGAAGAGAAGAGCTTGCATCAGTATCTCAATTTCAATTCAAACATGGGTTTGATTCACACTCCATGTTCTGAGAAATATTTACAGAGGAAAAAACGGAGTCTTTGCCTAAAAAAATGCGTTGACAAAGGGCAGATGGATAGAACCTTTCAACGAGATAGTGCTTTTTCAACTCTCTCAAAATGGAATCTATTCCAAACATATATGCCATGGTTCTTTACTTCGACAGGGTACAAATATCTAAATTTGATATTTTTAGATACTTTTTCAGACCTATTGCGGATACTAAGTAGCAGTCAAAAATTTGTATCCATTTTTCATGATATTATGCATGGATTAGATATATCATGGCGAATTCTTCAGAAAAATTGTGTCTTCCACAAAGGAATCTGATAAGTGAGATTTCGAGTAAGTCTTTACATAATCTTCTTCTGTCCGAAGAAATGATTCATCGAAATAATGAGTCATCATTGATATCGACACATCTGAGATCGCCAAATGTTCGTGAGGTCCTCTATTCAATCCTTTTCCTTCTTCTTGTTGCTGGATATATCGTTCGTACACATCTTCTCTTTGTTTCCCGAGCCTATAGTGAGTTACAGACAGAGTTCGAAAAGATCAAATCTTTGATGATTCCATCATACATGATTGAGTTGCGAAAACTTCTGGATAGGTATCCTACATCTGAACTGAATTCTTTCTGGTTAAAGAATCTTTTTCTAGTTGCTCTGGAACAATTAGGAGATTGTCTAGAAGAAATACGGGGTTCTGGTGGCAACATGCTATGGGGTGGTGATCCCGCTTATGGGGTCAAATCAATACGTTCTAAGAAGAAAGATTTGAAAAAAATTTCATCGATATCATCGATCTCATAAGTATCATACCAAATCCCATCAATCGAATCACTTTTTCGAGAAATACGAGACATCTAAGTCATACAAGTAAAGAGATCTATTCATTGATAAGAAAAAGAAAAAACGTGAGCGGTGATTGGATTGATGATAAAATAGAATCCTGGGTCGCGAACAGTGATTCGATTGATGATAAAGAAAGAGAATTCTTGGTTCAGTTCTCCACCTTAAGGGCAGAAAAAAGGATTGATCAAATTCTATTGAGTCTGACTCATAGTGATCATTTATCAAAGAATGACTCTGGTTATCAAATGATTGAACAACCGGGAACAATTTACTTACGATACTTAGTTGACATTCATAAAAAGTATCTAATGAATTATGAGTTCAATACATCCTGTTTAGCAGAAAGACGGATATTCCTTGCTCATTATCAGACAATCACTTATTCACAAACTTCGTGTGGGGCTAATAGTTTTCATTTCCCGTCTCATGGAAAACCCTTTTCGCTCCGCTTAGCCCTATCCCCCTCTAGGAGTATTTTAGTGATAGGTTCTATAGGAACTGGACGATCCTATTTGGTCAAATACCTAGCGACAAACTCCTATGTTCCTTTCATTACAGTATTTCTGAACAAGTTCCTGGATAACAAGCCGAAAGGTTTTTTATTGATGATATCGATATTGATGATAGTGACGATATTGATGCTAGTAACGATATTGATCGTGAACTTGATACGGAGCGGGAGCTTCTAACTATGATGAATGCGCTAACTATGGATATGATGTCGGAAATAGACCGATTTTATATCACCCTTCAATTCGAATTAGCAAAAGCAATGTCTCCTTGCATAATATGGATTCCAAACATTCATGATCTTGATGTGAATGAGTCGAGTTACTTAGCCCTCGGTCTATTGGTGAACTCGCTCTCCAGGGATTGTGAAAGATGTTCCACTAGAAATATTCTTGTTATTGCTTCGACTCATATTCCCCAAAAAGTGGATCCCGCTCTAATAGCCCCGAATAAATTAAATACATGCATTAAAATACGAAGGCTTCTTATTCCACAACAACGAAAGCACTTTTTCACTCTTTCCTATACTAGGGGATTTCACTTGGAAAAGAAAATGTTCCATACTAATGGATTCGAGTCTATAACCATGGGTTCCAGTGCACGAGATCTTGTAGCACTTACCAATGAGGCCCTATCAATTAGTATTACACAGAAGAAATCAATTATAGACACTAATACAATTAGATCTGCTCTTCATAGACAAACTTGGGATTTGCGATCCCAGGTAAGATCGGTTCAGGATCATGGGATCCTTTTCTATCAGATAGGAAGGGCTGTTGCACAAAATGTACTTATAAGTAATTGCCCCATAGATCCTATATCTATCTATATGAAGAAGAAATCATGTAACGAAGGGGATTCTTATTTGTACAAATGGTACTTCGAGCTTGGAACGAGCATGAAGAAATTCACGATACTTCTTTATCTTTTGAGTTGTTCTGCCGGATCGGTCGCTCAAGACCTTTGGTCTCTACCCGTACCCGATGAAAAAAATAGGATCACTTCTTATGGATTCATTGAGAATGATTCGGATCTAGTTCATGGCCTATTAGAAGTGCAAGGCGCTTTGGTGGGATCCTCACGGACAGAAAAAGATTGCAGTCAGTTTGATAATGATCGAGTGACATTGCTTTTTCGCTCCGAACCAAGGGATCCCTTATATATGATGCAAGATGGATCTTGTTCTATCGTTGATCAGAGATTTCTCTATGAAAAATACGAATCGGAGTTTGAAGAAGGGGAAGGAGTCCTCGACCCGCAACAGATAGAGGAGGATTTATTCAATCACATAGTTTGGGCTCCTAGAATATGGCGCCCTCGGGGCTTTCTATTTGATTGTATCGAAAGGCCTAATGAATTGGGATTTCCCTATTTGGCCGGGTCATTTCGGGGCAAGCGGATCATTTATGATGAAAAGTATGAGCTTCAAGAGAATGATTCGGAGTTCTTGCAGAGCGGAACCATGCAGTACCAGAGACGAGATAGGTCTTCCAAAGAACAAGGCTTTTTTAGAATAAGCCAATTCATTTGGGACCCCGCAGATCCACTCTTTTTCCTATTCAAAGATCAACCCTTTGTCTCTGTGTTTTCACATCGAGAATTCTTTGCAGATGAAGAGATGTCAAAGGGGCTTCTTACTTCCCAAACGGATCCTCCTACATCTATATATAAACGCTGGTTTATCAAGAATACGCAAGAAAAGCACTTCGAATTGTTGATTCAGCGCCAGAGATGGCTTAGAACCAATAGTTCATTATCTAAATCTAATGGATTTTTCCGTTCTAATACTCGATCCGAGAGTTATCAGTATTTATCAAATCTGTTCCTATCTAACGGAACGCTATTGGATCGAATGACAAAGACATTGTTGAAAAAAAGATGGCTTTTCTCGGATGAAATGAAAACAGGATTCATGTAATGTAACAGGAGAAAGGTTTCCCATTACTTAGCCGGAAAGATATGTGGCCATGAAATAGGGATTAAGTGGAACGGAATTGACTGGGTGGTAGAGTTGTAGAAACACCTGTTTCTTCCACTTAGCTCCATGGAACAATATGCTACTACTGAAACATGGAAGAATTGAAATCTTAGATCAAAACACTATGTATGGATG
>JALLKC010000261.1:0-40000 GCA_024034495.1 Camelina laxa | reverse complement strand
AGAAGACTAATCCAATCCATAAAGATGTACCAGAAAATACAACATTTTTGTTACTCGACCAACCATCAGGAGACGCAAATACAACGGGTACACTAATCAGTAAGATTGATGAAGTAATAATTAATGCAAAAACAGCCAATTGGAAAGCAATAGTCATGTTTTTAATCCTCCAAGCTATTAACAAAAGAATATACACCATTTAATCCTCTTACCCACTAAAAAACTTTAATAAATAAAGGGATTTTATCATGAATCCGTTGATTCGAGATGACTTAGTTCCAATTTCTTTTTACCTTTTTTCTATTCGGACATGAAGTTAAAGGTTCTTTTTGACTTCACAAATGGGTATACTGCATGGCGTATCTCATTTATTTATATAGATTTATAGACCTATTAAAGAGAGTCACACCCTATATCTTTCTCTACATAGTGATCGTATTAACTCATAGGGCTATGTTCTATTTGGCGAAAAAAAAATAAAATAGAAATTATCTTTCGGAGAGATGGCCGAGTGGTTGATGGCTCCGGTCTTGAAAACCGGTATAGTTCATAAAAATAACTATCGAGGGTTCGAATCCCTCTCTCTCCTTTTGTTGGATGAATATATTTTTATCTTTATTGGCTTTTTTACTTCTTAGCATGATAAATAAAGGAGAATGGCTCGGCTGGATAGTATAGCCGAGCCAGAAAAAATTAGATTGAATTGAAAGAAACAAAGAAGACTTTTTAATATGAACCGATTTTTACTTTCCTGTTTTACTTACTACTTTAGTTAAGAGGAGTCATGGAAAGAACAGGTTCAAAATCACGATCAATTCCTTTTTCAAATCCTGCTGCCGCTGCGCGAGCCCTTCCCGCGTGCCATAAATGACCCACGAATAGGAAAAATCCTAGAACAAAATGAGAGGTAGATAACCAACTTCTCGGAGAGACATAATTGACTGCATTGATCTCAGTAGCTACGCCCCCTACAGAATTTAAGGAACCTAAAGGAGCATGAGTCATATATTCTGCCGAACGTCGTTCTTGCCAAGGTTGTATGTCTTTTTTCAACCTACTCAAGTCCAAACCGTTAGGACCCCTTAAAGGTTCTAACCAGGGAGCACGCAGATCCCAAAAACGCATTGTTTCTCCTCCAAAAATAACTTCTCCAGTCGGAGAACGCATTAAGTATTTACCTAAACCTGTAGGTCCTTGAGCAGACCCCACATTAGCTCCAAGACGTTGGTCTCTAACTAGAAAAGTAAATGCTTGAGCTTGAGAAGCTTCTGGACCCGTCGGCCCATAAAACTCACTAGGGTAAGCGGTATTATTAAACCAGACAAAACAACAAGCAATGAAACCACAAACAGATAAAGCAGCTAAACTATAAGACAAGTAAGCCTCCCCAGACCATACAAGTGCGCGGCGAGCCCATGCAAAAGGCTTGGTTAAGATATGCCAGATTCCACCAAATATACAAATGGAACCTAACCATACATGCCCTCCAATTATATCTTCCAAATCGTCCACACTAACAATCCATCCTTCTCCCCCAAAGGGAGATTTTAGTAAATAACCAAATATAACACTTGGGCTAAGAGTCAAGTTTGTAATTTTTCTTACATCCCCCCCTCCCGGAGCCCAGGTATCATATACGCCCCCAAAATAGAGAGCCTTGAATACTAGAAGAAAGGCACCTACACCTAACAAAATTAAGTGAATACCCAAAATGGTGGTCATTTTATTTCTATCTTTCCATACATAACCGAAAAAAGGAAAAGATTCTTCAAGAGTTTCGGGTCCCAGAAGTGCATGATAAATACCGCCAAAGCCCAAAACTGCAGAAGAAATTACGTGAAGTACTCCAGATACAAAGTATGGAAAGGTGTCTATAACTTCTCCCCCAGGACCTACCCCCCATCCTAAAGTGGCTAGGTGGGGAAGTAAAATTAATCCTTGTTCATACATGGGCTTTTCAGGTACAAAATGGGCCACTTCAAATAAGTTCATTGCTCCGGCCCAGAATACGATTAATCCGGCATGGGCTACATGAGCTCCCAATAGTTTACCAGATAAATTGATAAGTCGGGCATTCCCGGCCCACCAAGCGAAACCGGTGGTTTCTTGGTCACGACCAGCTAAAGCTAAAGTTCCATTAAAGAGCGTTTCCACGTGGTAGAACCTCCTCAGGGAATATAAGGTTTTCATGAGGCTGATCTTGAGCCGCCATCCAAGCACGAATACCTTCGTTTAAAAGAATATTTTTAGTATAGAAAGTCTCAAATTCCGGATCTTCCGCTGCACGGATTTCTTGGGAAACGAAGTCATAGGCACGTAGGTTCAAAGCTAGACCGACTACTCCAAGAGCACTCATCCATAAACCAGTTACCGGTACAAATAACATAAAGAAATGTAACCAACGTTTATTGGAAAAAGCAACCCCAAAGATTTGTGACCAAAAGCGGTTAGCGGTGACCATTGAATAAGTTTCTTCGGCTTGAGTTGGGTTAAAAGCACGGAATGTGTTTGCACCATCACCATCTTCAAATAAAGTATTTTCTACAGTAGCACCATGAATAGCGCATAGCAGAGCCGCGCCCAGTACACCGGCGACTCCCATCATATGAAATGGGTTCAATGTCCAATTATGAAACCCTTGGAAAAAGAGGATGAATCGAAATATAGCGGCTACACCAAAACTAGGCGCAAAGAACCAACCAGATTGACCTAGTGGATAAATTAGGAAGACAGAAACAAAAACAGCAATGGGACCAGAGAATGCGATTGCATTATAAGGTCGCAATTGAACAGATCGAGCAAGTTCAAATTGACGTAACATAAAACCTATTAATGCGAAAGCGCCGTGGAGAGCAACAAAAGCCCACAGACCACCTAATTGACACCAACGAGTAAAATCCCCTTGTGCTTCAGGACCCCACAGTAACAACAAAGAATGCGCTAAACTATTAGCAGGAGTAGAAACTGCAGCGGTTAAAAAATTGCAACCTTCTAAATAGGAACTGGCCAACCCATGAGTATACCATGAAGTTACAAAGGTTGTACCTGTGAACCAACCCCCTAAAGCGAAATAGGCACAAGGGAAGAGCAATAGACCAGACCAACCTACAAAAACGAAGCGGTCCCTCCGTAACCAGTCATCCATAATATCAAATAAATCTTTTTCGTCTTTGGTAAATTTACCAAGGGCTATAGTCATAGCGATCCTCCTATTCATCTACTTCAACCATTTCCGAACACCTTAATGTTATATATTTTGATGTTATATATTATGGCATTTTCAGGGCGCTCGAAATTCTATCATTTGTTTATGATTTGATTTCTCGCGCACTGCCCCATAAAATTGAACCCTTAGAATTTCATTTAATTGGTTTCGAAGATCAAAATATTTGATTTTATTGGTCCTTACTTAGGTAAACGCATCAACTCAATTTGTTTCTTCCTTGCTATTAGTTTATTAATAAGTATAAGTAGTTGAATCTAAATCATGAATTGTCGGATGACTCATTATTCAGATAAAGAAATCTTTTTTTTTGCGGGTATTAAATACTTGTCTATTAAATACTATAGTATCAACTATTGTTATTTTCCTTTTATACCCTTTTTTTAGTTGACGGGTTGAAGCAAAAAGGAAACTTTGAATATTTTTTTCTATTTTCTTTGATATCTATATGTACATGCCCTTATGTATCTGTAAAAAAGGGGAAAACTTCTTATTTTTATTTAATTCAATACAATATTTAAATAAAATTATAGGAAACTGTAAATGAGAGTTTCTTTCTCTAGGCAGGAACGCAATATATTTCCTATGAAATATATAGAAACAAGAAGATTCAATAAGAGATATCGACGGATTTCCTAATAAAAAAATATGAAATAAAAAAAATCTACTGTTTAAATTTAATCTCTATCGAATTTGAATATCAGAATAGTGGATATAGTCATGATTCGATGGGTTAGGTCCACTTACTTTTTCTTTTTTATTTGTCGATTTCTAATCTATCGAAAAATCGAAAAAAAAAGAATATATTATATATTTAGCGATTCAAGAGACGACGTATCATTATTCATTAGTATTATAAGATAAAAATGTTCAATTTTATTTTATAAATTACTCGCTAACTTTATTATTAGTTATTATTCGAATGAAATTAACAAAATTAGAAATTAAATTATACACTTTCGAATAAAATTTTGACTATTAGAAAGTAAAGAACGTAAAAGCCCCTTATCGGATTTGAACCGATGACTTACGCCTTACCATGGCGTTACTCTACCACTGAGTTAAAAGGGCCATCTTGGTTTAATTCCTGACTGAGTCGATAGGTAAATAAAATCTATCTATATATATATATATTAAATATATATACAATAGACGCATAGTGGTTAGTAGCTCATTTCGGAACTAGAAACGATAATTTGAATTTACTTCAATTTTACTTAACGGGGTTTTTTTTGCTTTTTTAATGTTGGATTTGATAAATATTCATGCAATTAATTATTTTATTTGAAATTGCCCACCGCATAGAAATAAAACGAAATTCATTTTATTTATACATGTACTCAGCAAGTTGACCTAGACCTAAGATATTTTATCTTGACATGTGATGAAGAGATACGGATTATCCTCTGAACAATAATTTTCTAAAAAAAAAAAAAAGCAAATTTTGATAACTTAACTTATAAACCCACCTTTCTTCCCTAATTAGAAGATGGATTCTGGCTTACTTTCTTGGATTAGTGTTAGACAGGGATACTACTATTTCTTAACAATGAGATGAGGCAATCTATGAAGGAAAGTAAAAAAAAATGAAACTTAACCTTCTTTTTTTTTATGTTAGATCAATCACTTATTGAAAAGATTCCGTACTAGACGATTTTTAGATTTTTTTTATTTAATATAATATTTCCACTTCAAATAAAAAAAAGAAAATATATAGATTTTTTATAGAATTATGATTAGAATATGAATACAAATGTAAAATAAAAAAAATGATATAGAATTCTATAGAAAAAAGAAAAAACCTTATAAGCTGGTCATACCATTTGGTTATATTGACAATTTTAAAAAACTGATCATACTATGATCATAGTATGATGGCGGTTGAGCAAGTATGCCCCCATCGTCTAGTGGTTCAGGACATCTCTCTTTCAAGGAGGCAGCGGGGATTCGACTTCCCCTGGGGGTAGGGTACTACGAAAGGAAGTTGATCATGGATTATCCATAAAGTTAGAATAGATTCTTCCTGGGTCGATGCCCGAGCGGTTAATGGGGACGGACTGTAAATTCGTTGGCAATATGCCTACGCTGGTTCAAATCCAGCTCGGCCCAATAATTCGCTGTCTACATAACCCTTTTTTTTTTGCATAAATGACAGAGAAGGGTAAGAAAAAAAAGGTCAAATTTCAGGGTATAGTTCGACTTTACTTTTTTCTTTATTTCTTGTGTTTAGTTATTTTTTTTTTCATAAAAAATTCCGAAATGAATAGAGTCGGGAAAATAATCTATTTTTTACAAAAAAATAGATTATCAATCGATTTGATAATAATGCAAGGATTATCCAGTAATCCGTTTTGCTCTCACTAAAGTGATATCCATATAGATATCAATATATCACTTGTTACTTTCGTTGTTACAAAACAAAAATTGGAATTTCAAATTGAAATGATTAAAATGAAATCGTAAGAAGGAATATGTAAGCTACTCACTTGATTTCCATGGGATTGTAGTTCAATTGGTCAGAGCACCGCCCTGTCAAGGCGGAAGCTGCGGGTTCGAGCCCCGTCAGTCCCGGCGGATTCAATACATCAACTCCCCTTTTTGTTTCTGGGCAAGGGGATGAAAATGGTTTCATTTATCTTTTTGTTTTCTTTTTTTTTTTCATAAAGCAAAAGAAAGGGTCGATTATTTTAACTAGGGTAGAGAGACATATGTAAATTAATTATAATTTATGTAAATTAATTATAATTATTGAGAACACTCAACACTTCAAGAAAGAGATACTGTATGGAGTTTCCGCTTTTTGTCAACCGCCCTCCCATTAATTCGTGTAGGAAAATGGAATAGGGTAGCGTATAATACATTTGTCAAGAGTACCTATATATACTTTTCTTTCTGTGAAGTCAAGGAATTTTAAATAGTTCGAATCCAACCAAGGAAAGAGGTTTTTTTAAAAAAAAGATAAAACGCGTCTTCCCTAATGAATATGCTCTTTTAAAAGATTAGAGGCGATGCCGAATAAAAAACTCGTAAGACAAATTAACTCGTTAATTTTTTTGAATATTTTCGTTTTTTTACTGGGACTCGTCTTTGTCACATTCCTTTTTTTGTTTTCCAAAAAGATGATAAACCCTTTCAAATTTTTTTTATTTCAAATTGAACTTCGTACTTGTTTTCTCTATATTGATTTCTATTGTTTATTTAAGGTTCTTTAGAAACTCTTTTTGTTCGAAGTCGAAAAAGTTTTTTATGATACTTCATCAGATGATTGTACAAGGAAAATAAACAACTAGGTTTTAGAAAGGAAAGCCGGGAAAAAGAATCATAAATAACTTTTTTTGATTGGATCAGGAATCTCATTATGTATTCGGTGTGGATAAAAGATCTTCCTATGTTATACTATTAAATTCTTGACGATGAATCGATTTTATAGCTCCGATATTGTTATTCATGATATTTCTTTCATTCGATATCATCGAAATCTAATTAATCTGAGTGAGTTTACAAGCGAAAGATTTCTCATCTCTATGGGATTAAATCCCGAGATATTCCAAAGAAAAATAATAATAATAAACGATTAAATTATGGAAGTAAATATTCTTGCATTTATTGCTACTGCACTCTTCATTCTCGTTCCTACTGCTTTTTTGCTTATAATTTACGTAAAAACCGTTAGTCAAAATGATTAATTTGAATAAAATTTTACTATCAATGACAATAAAAAAAAGATTTCAATTTCTCGTCTTAAATGAAAGGAATGCATTAAATTCAGTAGTATCCTAAGGGGCCCGCTAGTATGAGTATGGTAGAAAGATATCTCTTTCTACCATACTAGCCATTATGGTTATTTTAATGTATAAAGATACAAGTGAAATATCTTAATATAAAGAAATCCACCTATCTCTCTCTTTTTCTTTATAAACGTCAATATAAATGATTCGGTGAAGAATGAGAGATGGGATGGGATTTTATGGTTATTGCTAGATCGAATTCTATGGATATGATTCGGTGAAGAATGAGAGATGGGATGGGATTTTTTCAATAAACGGATAAATGGGAAATTCAAAAAAGATGCTTGGGATGAAAAAGAGGGAACATCTACAATACCCGGATTTAATCAGATACAATTTGAAGGGTTTTATCGGTTTATTGATCAGGGTTTAATAGAAGAACTTTCTAAGTTTCCAAAAATTGAAGATATAGATCACGAAATTGAATTTCAATTATTTGTGGAAACATATCAATTGGTAGAACCTCTGATAAAAGAACGAGATGCTGTCTATGAATCACTTACATATTCTTCTGAATTATATGTATCCGCGGGATTAATTTGGAAAACCAGTAGGAATATGCAAGAACAAAGAATTTTTATTGGAAACATTCCTTTAATGAATTCCCTTGGAACTTCTATAGTAAACGGAATATACAGAATTGTGATCAATCAAATATTGCAAAGTCCCGGTATCTATTACCAGTCAGAATTGGATCATAACGGGATTTCGGTCTATACCGGCACCATAATATCAGATTGGGGAGGCAGGTTAGAATTAGAGATTGATAAAAAAGCAAGAATATGGGCTCGGGTGAGTAGGAAACAAAAAATATCTATTCTAGTTCTATCATCAGCTATGGGTTTGAATCTACGAGAAATTCTAGAGAATGTTTGCTACCCTGAAATTTTCTTATCTTTCTTGACCGATAAGGAGAAAAAAAAAATTGGGTCAAAAGAAAATGCTATTTTGGAGTTTTATCAACAATTTTCTTGTGTAGGTGGGGATCCAATATTTTCTGAATCCTTATGTAAGGAATTACAAAAAAAATTCTTTCACCAAAGGTGTGAATTAGGAAGGATTGGTCGCCGAAATATTAATTGGAGACTGAATCTTAATATACCTCAGAACAATATATTTTTGTTACCACGAGATATATTAGCAGCCGCCGATCATTTGATTGGGATGAAATTTGGAATGGGTACACTTGATGATATGAATCATTTGAAAATAAACGTATTCGCTCTGTAGCGGATCTTTTACAAGACCAGCTCGGGTTGGCTCTGGCTCGTTTAGAAAATGTAGTTAAGGGAACTATCTCCGGAGCAATTAGGCATAAATTGATACCTACTCCTCAGAATTTGGTAACTTCAACTCCGTTAACAACGACTTATGAATCCTTTTTCGGATTACACCCATTATCTCAAGTTTTGGATCGAACTAATCCATTGACACAAATCGTTCATGGGAGAAAATTGAGTTATTTGGGCCCTGGCGGATTAACAGGGCGAACTGCTAATTTTCGGATACGAGATATCCATCCTAGTCACTATGGGCGTATTTGTCCCATTGACACGTCTGAAGGAATCAATGTTGGACTTATTGGATCTTTATCAATTCATGCCAGGATTGGTGATTGGGATCGTTAGAAAGTCCTTTTTATGAACTCTTTGAAGAAAAAAAAAAAAGCACGGATACGGATGCTTTTTTATCACCAAGTCAAGATGAATATTATATGATAGCGGCAGGAAATTCTTTGGCTCTTAATCGGGGCATTCAAGAAGAACAGGCTGTTCCAGCTCGATACCGCCAAGAATTTTTGACTATCGCATGGAAGAGGTTCATCTTCGAAGCATTTTCCCTTTCCAATATTTTTCCATTGGAGCTTCTCTAATTCCTTTTTCGAACATAATGATGCGAATCGAGCTTTAATGAGTTCTAATATGCAACGTCAAGCAGTTCCACTTTCTCGGTCCGGAAAGTGCATTGTTGGAACTGGGTTGGAACGCCAAGTGGCTTTAGATTCAGGGGTTCCCGCTATAGCCGAAACGAGGTGTTGGTCGATTCAGTAAAAAAAAAAAAAACAAATTCAAATTGATAGGCGTACCTCGTGAAAACAGGACCTTTTTTGTCGAATTACGCATCCTTATCTTTCTAAAAGAGAAATGGGTTCTTATATTTTTATATTAAAGTCCACAAATTATGTCATGGTTGCAGAGTCTATACATCGCATATAAGCTTTAAGAATATTGTGGCATAACCATCGAGGTGACGCAGGACCTAAAAGATGAATGGAACAATACATAGACAAAATCCCGTATGAATTTTAAGGCATCCTTTCACTTAAGGTAAAAGAGTATTCCGGCATTCAAGGAAGTAGACTACTCAAGATTTGACATTTTTTTTCTGTCCACTTCGTAATTTTTAATTCACTAAAGAATTGAAATAGAAATCAAAGAAGAATAATTGAATCAATGAAATGTTGGTTGGTTTGCACTGAGAACTTGAGTAAGGCGTAAATTCTTTTTGGGTTTTTCACTTTATTTTATAAAATGAAATTTGAAAGCGAAACCCCTTTCTTTATCTTTATTTGGTATAACTGCTTAAGCCGGATGAGAGTAAACTTTCATGTCCGGTTTTGAGGGGGGAGATCGTATAGTGGACCCTATCCCAATTTTCTTTTGCTAGGCCCATAACTAAAAACCTACTTTCTTACGATTACGAGGTTTCATTTGAAATATGAAATTCAATCCTGAAATACAGCATCCCACTTTTTTTTACTACTCAAGGTTTGATATATTTCGAAATCGGAAATTTCTACTAGGCGGGTGCTATCCGAGAACAATTAGCCGATTTAGATTTGCGAATTATTATAGAAAATTCGTTGGTAGAATGGAAACAATTAGGAGAAGAGGGCCTACGGAAATGAAATGGGAAGATCGAAAAATTGTAAGAAGAAAAGATTTTTTAGTTAGACGTATGGAATTAGCTAAGCATTTTATTCGAACAATATAGAACCGGAATGGATGGTTTTATGTCTCTTACCGGTTCTTCTCCCGAGTGAGACCCTGAAAACTAGATATTTATTGTGGACAGGTTAAGATGGAATGGATGATGATGAATGTATGCAATGATTGGTAAGGTGTTTCAATTCCCCTTATGCAGTTGCAGTATAAGGGGTATCAATCCAATTTGAGTGTTTGTGAACAGTTAAGATATGCATAAAGATCTAATTTAAGCCAGATGAAAAGGATGTTGCCACTAAACAATCTATGATGAACATGTAAAGTGCAGAAGGTAAACTATGAAGCTAAAGAACTAAATGCAATGAAATAGAATGATTAAGACAGTAAATGATGCAACAACAGAAACAGAAACTAACCAAAGAACAAATGCAAGACAATAATGACAGCGACACTTAAATGGATGCAGCAGAAAATGGAATAGGAATGAAACAAGACAATCACAAATCATAAATAGCAGAGTTCTGGGATGAACTCGAGCCAGCACTCGACCGAGTGTAGGTCGAGTGAGTGGTCGAGCTAGACTAAACGCAGAAACAGAGCAATGCAATAAAAACAGAGTAATGCAAAGACAGATCAAACTACAATCAAGCAACAGGATTAGACTGTAAAATCAATAAACAAAGAAGGACTTGAGGAGGGATTCATGGGCTGGACTAATGATTGAGGCTATCTAACTTGATCAACAAATCTCAAACAACATGAGCTAATCTCTAGACATATGAATCCAAGACAAGTTTCTCCCACTCTCATGGTCAAGAAACAATCAAACCTATGCATTTCTAGACTTGCTCTCACATAGTAAAGAATCTACACAAGCAGGGAGTAGAAATATGTCTCATACCAAACAAAACTTCTAATCTCTTAGCAAGCAAGATGGTAAGCTCTAGATCTAGCCTTATCTATGCCTCTTAAACATTGGTGTGATGCTAAGATGCTTGAAATCAGATCCTACCCTCTCAGATATAGGATCAGCATTAAGAACATCTACCCTAGAAGAGATCTACAACAATCAAGCTTGATCAAACCAAACAAACCTCATTCACAGCCCAGCCTAACCCATCCTCAAGATCCTAAACTACTACTCACAAGAACACATGATAAACATCAAAATCATAAACCCAGAAAAGATTGAAACTTGCATCATTAGATAGATAAAACAAAGATCTACAATATTGAAAAAGAAATGAAACTTAAATTCTCAATATTAAGAAAGTTATTAAACTAACAATATTGAGGAATTTAGTCTTTTTCAAGTACAAGATCTAGGAAAATAAAAAGCAAAAGGAATAATCCCAAAAAGGTAAATACTAGGTTTTTAAGAATATCTAAAAAAGCTGACCCTCTTTGTGGCTGCAGGTACAAGGCTTTATATAGGAGGGAGTGGAAGCCCTAAAAATGCTAAAAGACAAAATAGTCAACGGCTCGGTCAACTCGACCTGTGCTCGGTCGAGTGGCAGGTCGAGCTGGCTTCTCTCGTGCATTGTCCACTCGGTCGAGTCCTCCTCAGCACACGGTCGAGTGTCTGGTCGAGTGTGCGGTCGAGTTGGACTCCGGACCTTGTTATTTCAGCCTTAACTCTCTTGCTTTTCCTTCATGATTGCTTCACTCCTTCCCAGCATTGCTTCCATGCTCCTTAAGCTTCAAAATCACCTGTTTATGCATGAAAAGATGCAAATGCAATGCACTAAACTCTAATGCATGATTAGTCCTAAAGCTATGCAATAATGGTGAAAATGGATAGCAAAAGATGCAAAAGATGTGAATATACTAAGGGAAAACAGGGTAAAATATATGAACATCAACACCCCCAAACTTAGTCTTTGCTTGCCCTCAAGCAAATAAGCAAGCCATAAGAATGTAGGTGAGGGGAAACTAGTACTAGTACTATGATGCAAGTTGAATGAGCTGTACTTTGTTTTACCAAATTCTTAACTTTCTTAATATTGAGAATTTAAGTTTCATTTCTTTTTCAATATTGTAGATCTTTGTTTTATCTATCTAATGATGCAAGTTTCAATCTTTTCTGGGTTTATGATTTTGATGTTTATCATGTGTTCTTGTGAGTAGTAGTTTAGGATCTTGAGGATGGGTTAGGCTGGGCTGTGAATGAGGTTTGTTTGGCTTGATCAAGCTTGATTGTTGTAGATCTCTTCTAGGGTAGATGTTCTTAATGCTGATCCTATATCTGAGAGGGTAGGATCTGATTTCAAGCATCTTAGCATCACACCAATGTTTAAGAGGCATAGATAAGGCTAGATCTAGAGCTTACCATCTTGCTTGCTAAGAGATTAGAAGTTTTGTTTGGTATGAGACATATTTCTTACTGCCTGCTTGTGTAGATTCTTTACTATGTGAGAGCAAGTCTAGAAATGCATAGGTTTGATTGTTTCTTGACCATGAGAGTGGGAGAAACTTCTTGGATTCATATGTCTAGAGATTAGCTCATGTTGTTTGAGATTTGTTGATCAAGTTAGATAGCCTCAATCATTAGTCCAGCCCATGAATCCCTCCTCAAGTCCTTCTTTGTTTATTGATTTTACAGTCTTAATCCTGTTGCTTGATTGTAGTTTGATCTGTCTTTGCATTACTCTGTTTTTATTGCATTGCTCTGTTTCTGCGTTTAGTCTAGCTCGACCACTCACTCGACCTACACTCGTCGAGTGCTGGCTCGAGTTCATCCCCATAACTCTGCTATTTATGATTTGTGATTGTCTTGTTTCATTCCTGTTCCATTTCTGCTGCATTCATTTAGTGTCCTGTTCATTATTGTCTTGCATTTGTTCTTTATCTTAGTTTCTGTTTCTGTTGGTTGCATCATTACTGTCTTAATCATTCTATTTCATTTGCATTTAGTTCTTAGTTCATTTAGTTTACCTTCTGCACTTTACACTTTCATCATAGGATTGTTTAGTGGCAACATCCTTTTCATCTGGCTTAAATTAGATCTTTATGCATATCTTAACTGTTTACAACCACTCAAATTGGATTGATACCCCTTATACTGCAACTGCATAAGGGTAATTGAAACACCTTACCAATCATTGCATACATTCATCATCATCCATTCCATCTTAACCTGTCCACCATAAATATCTTGTTTCAATTTGGCGCCGTTGCCTATTTGAGTGTGTTTTTGTGACAATTAGGATCCATAAAAGTCTAAGATTAAGTTCTATTATCAACTTGTTCACTACTGATCTTGTTTCTTCTTCTGCTTGTTTGTGATTGAGTTTCAGGTACTAGCTCGACCATCAACTCGACCACCACTCGACCGAGTGTGTGCTCGAGCACCTGATCTAGTCAGAAGCCGGATTCAAATAGACCTTCACATCTCAGTCGACTCGACCTTCCACTCGTGCCTGTGCTCGACCGAGTGTCTGTTCGAGTCAGTCATTATGTTTCACAACAGTATGTTCGATTCTGTACCATGGCAACATCAACCAGGATTCCACGCTTAATGGTGTCACACACCAGTGTTTCAAACTTCACAAGCCCAAGAACCTGACTTAAGAGCTATGATGCAGCAACTTTTACTTGGGCAAGCAACTGAGCAAATTGAGGTAGCAAAGCAGTTTGCTGAGCTGAACCAAACGTTGAATTCTTATTCTAATGACCTAAGTAACAAGCTTGAAAGTCTAAACCTCTACAGTCAAGTACATGGAAAGGTCCATTGCTTCCACTTCAGCTCCTAAGCCGAACGAACTTCTTGAAGAACCTATTCCAAACCCAAGGGAGTTTACAGCTAAAGCTCTTAATCTCTATGAAGATGCTGTCACTGAGGACAGTGAGATTCAAGGTGGGGAGGATTGGTCATTTATTCAAGCCCAGGGTGAAGTTTGTGCACAGCAGACTGAATCCGTCAAAGCACTCGACCAGGTGCTCGAGCGAGCACTCGACCGTGTGCCTGATCGAGTGGTCGATCGAGCCAAGGATACAGAAGATGTCAAGCCTGCTAAGTACATTCCTCCAGCTTACAAACCACCTCTACCATTCCCAGGACGTTTCAAGGCACAAAAGATAAGGGAACTCAGGGAAATTATTGAGAAAAGGGAAAAGTTGGCTTTGCAACAAGAGAAGGAGTTAGCTTTACAACAACAAGAAGTCATTGAGAAGGAAGAAATGATGGCTTTGAAGGAAGAAGTTGTGATTGAAAGAAAGGAAGTAATGGCTATACAAGAGATTACCATTGCTTACAAGGAAGAGGAGAGAGGGCCTGACTTGAGCAAATTTGTTCAGAATCCTTCCTACAAGGACATGCTGCTTGAATTATCCAAGATGAAAGCTCAGGAACAAGACATGAAGGACTTAAGAGAGATTGGGGAAGCTGTTATACCAACAAAACTTGAAGACCCTGGATCATTTGATCTACCTTGCTCCATTAGCTACATGCACTTCAACAAATGCTTGTGTGATCTGGGAGCTTCAGTGAGCTTAATGCCATACTCAGTGGCTGAAAGTTGGGATATGAATATTTTAAGCCTTGCAACCTCTATATTGGCATGGCAGATGGATCCAAGAGGGATGTGCTTGGGATAATTGAAAACCTTCCAGTCAAGATAGGAAAGGCAAGAATCCCAACTGATTTTGTGATCATGAACATGGACCAAGAGCCAGAAGATCCTCTCATCTTGGGAAGACCATTCTTAGCCACAGCTGGAGCTGTAATTGATGTTAAGATGGGAACCATCAAGCTCCACCTTGCTAAAGACTTCACTATGAAGTTTGACATCAATAATACTACTCATCAGCCTACTATTGAAGGTCAGCACTTTATAATAGGTAAAAGGCTAGTTGTGAAGTTTTTGAGGAAGGAGGGAACCTAGGATTAAAGGTTCAGCCCAAGCTAAGACTGTCCAAGAACTAAAGGGTTCAGTTCAAGTGCTAGCTGGTTTAGTGAAGGAACTTCAAGTTCAGCTCAACAAAAGGTCTTTGAAGAAGGCAAGACCAAAACTCAAGTTTAAGAAGAAACATGGTTCAAGTGTCAAGGAAGTAGTGATCAAGAAGGACACCAAGGTTATCAAGCAGAACCAGGAGGGATTTCATCACCTCCTTGGTCTCCTAATCAAGTTTAAAGAGCTATAAGAAGTCAAGCTTAGTGACTCTAAACAAGCTCACTAGGGAGGAAGTCCCTAAGGTATCCTTTGTAAATATAGTTTATTTTCCTAGTAGTTTTGATATGTTTTATTTTATGTTTGTGTTGGACAGGCTTTTGAGGAAGAATGTAGTTGGATAAAGAAAGATTTGGACTTGGAGAAGGAGACTCGCAAGCCCACTCGACCAAGACCACAAGAGGTACTCGGCCGAGCTGGATACTAATAGAAGCCCATTTGATTCCCATTCTTCTAGAATGATCAAGTGGAGGGAAGAACAAGGAGAAAAATTTTGAAATTTCAAAATTTTTCAAGGAGCTCGACCACGTGCTGGTCGAGTGTGGGGTCGAGTGGCAGCCAAAAAGTAAGTCAAAGATTCCCATTTCGAATTTGAATGGTATGGACGCTCCACCCTTGTCTCCTTGTCCCCTTAGCTTCTTTATATAGTCCTTGCTCGATCCTACACTTCTCACATTCTCTCATTTGCTCAAAACATTTAAATTCAAGCTTTAAAATCTCTTTCAAAGTTCATCTCTTGCTCAAGTTTTGTTCTTTCAAGTTTTGGGTCACTAACCTATTAACTTTGTGCTTTGAGTCTATTCCCTTCAGTTTCTTTTGAAAATGTCTTCCAAAATTACCAAGAAGTCGCACCAAACCGCTGCAAGCTCCATGGAACGTCGTGATGCTGACCTTGAATCAAGAGGTGAAGCTGAGAGAGTCACTCGACGGACCACTCGATCAACCACTCGACCGAGTGGCCGTTCGAGCAGTAGGTCGAGCCAGTGCCGCGTCCAAGGAGAGAGCGAGTTGAGGAAGATCCTGAGAGGACCGAAAGTGAGGAGGAAAGAGAGCCTACTCTTAATGAATTTATGAGGAAGCACAAGGCCAAGGGGAAGAGGCCAGCTGTTGAAGTTGAGCAAGAAGAAAGTGAAAGTGAGAGTGAGGAAGAAAGTGAAGAAGAAGAATTGATGGATGATGGAGAAGCTGAGTCTTGTGGGCTGACAAAGAGGCAACTTTATGATGCTTTCATGAGGATGGAGTTCTTGGGAACTAGGTATCCACACAAGGAGACCATGCAGAAGCTTGCTATTGATGAGGATGTAGAATATCTCTTTGAGAAGAGCAATCTCACCAAGTTTATGGGGCTTTGCATGGAGGGCTACAAAGAGGAGAGTTGTGAGTTCCTTGCCACTGTCAAGCTGCACACATATGCAAGGAAAGATCCTGAGGCTGGGGCTGGTCACATCACCTTCACAATCAAGGGAGGAAGCATGAGCTTACAATAAAAAAGATAGCCAATGTGTTTGGATTTGAAACTGGCAGCCATAGGAGCTTGAGGATACCAAGAGAGGAGCTCTACTCAGTTTGGGAAACCATTGGGGACAACAAGCTCTACTCCTCCTCCAACTCCAAGAGCTCAAAGATAAGGAGCCCAGTCTTAAGGTACTTCCATAAAGCCCTTGCAAACACCTTCTTTGCAAGGAAGGAAACTGGGAACATCAATGAGGGAGAGCTGAAGATGATTGACTTGGCTCTCAATGGGATCATCCTCAAGGCAAGAGATGGAACCATCATCCTTGGGAGCACTGTAGAGACTGATCTTGCAATGGTGCTCATTGACCACATGATTTACTTGAGAAGCTGGGTAGGAAAGTTGGAAAACAAGGGGTCAAGAGGAGCACTTACCATTGGGGGCATCATCACTCCAATCCTTCAAGCTGCTAAAGTTCCACTTAGAGGAGAGAGTGTCTCACCAAGATGGATTGACTCAAGCTACCTCACTTCTACTCTCATCCTAGCCAAGGAAATGCATCAAGGGAACCACATTTTCAACTATGAGCTTCCAACACTTGGGAAAAAGCAACTCATATTGCCTAACCAAGAACTCACCACCATTCAAGAGGGAGCCAACATTGACTTTTGGCCAGCTGAGGAGCATTGGTTTGATGGAGTGGTTCAACCTAGAGTTGAAGAAGCTGGAAATGCACAAGTAGCTGATGGAGAGGAGCAGTTCTACTTTGAAGACTATGAGCCCAACCCAAGAGATAGTAGAGGAGTGAGGGAGAATGCCAAGAGGTTAACTCTTTTGCAAAAGTGGGGCAAGTGGCAAGGAAAGAGGTTTGATAAGCTGAAGAAGAAGGTGACCAACATGGCTAAGTCTATCAAAGGCTTAAAGAAGGAGATTGCTGAGCTGAAGAGTGGAAACTCATCTCCTAGCCATTCAAGCCCTTTGAGGAGAAGTAGCTCAACTAGAGCACTTTCAAGGGTTGCGAATCCTGTGGAACCAGCTAGGGCTTCAATGTATGAGCCAATTCAGAGGAAGAGGAGCTCAAGTACCCGAGAACAGCAGTTTTCGAGGCACTCGACCGGGTCACTCGAGCACCCACTCGACCGAGCACCACCAGTGCACTCGACCGAGTTCCAGCCCAGACAACCATATGGCTTCCCACCTCCAGCTGCTTATCCAGGTTACCCTCCCATCCCACCCCAATACTTCACGGATCCAGCCCTCTACCACCAGTTCTACCAACAGTTCTCCCAGCAGCAAGGACAGAGTTATGACATCCGCAGTCCAGCTCGACCCCCCACTCGGACATGCACTCGACCGAGTCACGGTCGATCGCCATCGTCGAGCTGCCCCAATCCCCTCTCCAAGTCACCAACAAGACCCCAGCTACACCTTTGATAGCATGCAGGAGGATGTGGATAGTTTCTTCTACAATCCTTGAGGTAACACTATCACCTTTCCATTGTAAATACCATTTGCATTTCATATTGTGTGTTTTGTTTTAAGTCTTGAATCCTCAAACAAATTTCTTTCACACAAGGGACTGTGTGATTTAAGTTTGGGGGAGGGTTTGAGATAGCATTTGACATTGTGTTTTGTTTTCTTATTTCAAATTTTTAGCATCATCATGTTAATATTTGCATAGCATCTAAGGCATAGAAAAACCCTAAAAATTTGAAAATTTTTGCAAAAATCTTTATAAAAAAAAAGAGTGTTCATGTAGTTTGCTTTGCATATTCAAGTATTTTGTTTATCATATAGGACTGCTTGCATTAGGGATCTATGATGAGTATTTCCTTGTTAGCTTGCTCATTCACTAGACTAGGATCAATGCCCAAGTTAATAGTACTTTGATGCTAGTTGAGTGGTTAGAAGCATAAGATTGAACCAAGCATTGAATTCCTGCATTGCATTTGGTCTAAATTGAAGCATGTTGTGATTTGATGCCATTTCCTATCTATAAGAACCTAATATTGACTTTCAATTATCAATGTGTGCATTGCTTTAAACTCATGGATACCATATACATATTTGGATCATCTTTCTCCTTTTTACCACTCTTGTTGATCCAAGTAGCTGATTTCCTCATTAAGAATCAGTTTCCCTACCCTTAACCAACCCTTCTTTCAAGCCATGTTTATTCTTGAGTGTGTGAGGCCTATTTTTAGGATTGAGCTTGGTAGAAAGTGTTAGGTTTGAACTGACAAGAGTAAAGCCTTGTGTAGTTCTAGTTTGCATTTTTCAAACTAGATAGGACTAGGTGGTTCATTTGTTGGGTTTGGGACTTGGAAGAAAGAAAAGAAAAAAAAAAAAAAAGAGAAAAAGAAAGAAAAAGGGTAGAGTCTTTAAGAGGAGATTGTGTTTAAGCAAGGTCTAGTGAAAGGATGGGAAGCAAAAAAATGTTGAAGATGGTTCTAGTTAAAGAAAAGAAAAGAAAGAAAAGAAAAGTCTAGCAAAAAGCTTGTATGTCTTAAGAATAAGAAGAAAAGAGAACCATAGCAAATAAGTAAGAATCCCCCATCCCACTAGAAAGATCAAATAAGAAACCTCTCCTAAGACTTGAAAATCAAAAGAGAAAAGGGTGAAAGAGAAAAGAAGAAGTTAAAGGGTAGCACTAGGATCATTTGGGTTTAGATTGCTAGGATAAACACTTTGGGTACCTTTGGGTAGACAAGGTTTTATTCTTGTATGTGTCTAGGTGTTCTTACCTTTAGCATTCTTCTAAAGCTCAATCCATTTTTTATGAGAGAACCTTGATATTGATAAGCCCCACTCTAAAAGAGACCATCATTGTCTCAAAGCCTTTACCTCCAAGCCAAATGAGTTTAAGCATTGCATAGAATTGATTCATGTTCTTGATTAATGAATGTTAAAGGAAATGGTTGATTTGAATGCATGTGGATATCTAAGGCTCAAATCAGTAAAGGTTGTGACATGCTTGTCTAAAGTCTTTAAGTACAGCTCATTCAACTTGCATCATAGTACTAGTAACTTGGACATTGATTCTAGATGGTCTGTTTGCAAGCTTTAGGAGCTGAGATCCCACTTTCAAACCTCACCTACATTCTTATGTCTTGCTTATTTGCTTGAGGGCAAGCAAAGACTAAGTTTGGGGGTGTTGATGTTCATATATTTTACCCTGTTTTCCCTTAGTATATTCACATCTTTTGCATCTTTTGCTATCCATTTTCACCATTATTGCATAGCTTTAGGACTAATCATGCATTAGAGTTTAGTTGCATTGCATTTGCATCTTTTCATGCATAAACAGGTGATTTTGGAGCTTAAGGAGCATGGAAGCAATGCTGAGGAAGGAGTGAAGCAATCATGAAGGGAAAGCAAGAGAGTTAAGGCTGAAATAACAAGGTCCGGAGTCCAACTCGACCGCACACTCGACCAGACACTCGACCGTGTGCTGAGGAGGACTCGACCGAGTGGACAATGCACGAGAGAAGCCAGCTCGACCTGCCACTCGACCGAGCACAGGTCGAGTTGACCGAGCCGTTGACTATTTTGTCTTTTAGCATTTTTAGGGCTTCCACTCCCCTCCTATATAAAGCCTTGTACCTGCAGCCACAAAAGGGTCAGCTTTTTAGATATTCTTAAAAACCTAGTATTTACCTTTTTGGGATTTATTCCTTTTGCTTTTTATTTTCCTAGATCTTGTACTTGAAAAAGACTAAATTCCTCATTATTGTTAGTTTAATAACTTTCTTAATATTGAGAATTTAAGTTTCATTTCTTTTTCAATATTGTAGATCTTTGTTTTATCTATCTAATGATGCAAGTTTCAATCTTTTCTGGGTTTATGATTTTGATGTTTATCATGTGTTCTTGTGAGTAGTAGTTTAGGATCTTGAGGATGGGTTAGGCTGGGCTGTGAATGAGGTTTGTTTGGCTTGATCAAGCTTGATTGTTGTAGATCTCTTCTAGGGTAGATGTTCTTAATGCTGATCCTATATCTGAGAGGGTAGGATCTGATTTCAAGCATCTTAGCATCACACCAATGTTTAAGAGGCATAGATAAGGCTAGATCTAGAGCTTACCATCTTGCTTGCTAAGAGATTAGAAGTTTTGTTTGGTATGAGACATATTTCTTACTGCCTGCTTGTGTAGATTCTTTACTATGTGAGAGCAAGTCTAGAAATGCATAGGTTTGATTGTTTCTTGACCATGAGAGTGGGAGAAACTTGTCTTGGATTCATATGTCTAGAGATTAGCTCATGTTGTTTGAGATTTGTTGATCAAGTTAGATAGCCTCAATCATTAGTCCAGCCCATGAATCCCTCCTCAAGTCCTTCTTTGTTTATTGATTTTACAGTCTTAATCCTGTTGCTTGATTGTAGTTTGATCTGTCTTTGCATTACTCTGTTTTTATTGCATTGCTCTGTTTCTGCGTTTAGTCTAGCTCGACCACTCACTCGACCTACACTCGGTCGAGTGCTGGCTCGAGTTCATCCCCAGAACTCTGCTATTTATGATTTGTGATTGTCTTGTTTCATTCCTGTTCCATTTCTGCTGCATTCATTTAGTGTCCTGTTCATTATTGTCTTGCATTTGTTCTTTATCTTAGTTTCTGTTTCTGTTGGTTGCATCATTACTGTCTTAATCATTCTATTTCATTTGCATTTAGTTCTTAGTTCATTTAGTTTACCTTCTGCACTTTACACTTTCATCATAGGATTGTTTAGTGGCAACATCCTTTTCATCTGGCTTAAATTAGATCTTTATGCATATCTTAACTGTTTACAACCACTCAAATTGGATTGATACCCCTTATACTGCAACTGCATAAGGGGAATTGAAACACCTTACCAATCATTGCATACATTCATCATCATCCATTCCATCTTAACCTGTCCACCATAAATATCTTGTTTCAATAATTCAAGCAGCATGTCTTTGTAGGATGGATTCTGAACAAATTTGCTCAAGTCAGGCCCTCTCTCCTCTTCCTTGTAAGCAATGGTAATCTCTTGTATAGCCATTACTTCCTCCTTCTCAATGACAACATCTTCCTTCAAAGTCATCACTTCTTCCTTCTCAATGACTTCTTGTTGTTGCAAAGCCAACTTTTCCCTTTTCTCAATAATTTCCCTGAGTTCCCTTATCTTTTGTGCCTTGAAACGTCCTGGGAATGGTAGAGGTGGTTTGTAAGCTGGAGGAATGTACTTAGCAGGCTTGACAGCTTCTGTATTTGCTACTCGATCGACCACTTGATCAGGCACTCGGTCGAGTGCTGGTTCGAGCACTTGGTCGAGTGCAATGTCGCACTCCAGTTGCTTTGCAAAAACATCACTTGGGGCTTCAGAACTGATAAATTCCCCCAAACTTGGACTTCACTGTCCTCAGTGACTTCTTCCTCATGAACTTGAATGGCCTTGGCTGTGAACTCTCTTGGATTTTGGACAGCTTTTCCAGGGAGTTGGCTAGGTTTAGGGGCTGAAGTAGAGGCAATGTTACTCTCCATATACTTCACTCTTGAGTTAAGACCCTCAAACTTCATGTTTAGATCATTGTACTGTGATGTGAGTCTTTGATTCAACTCAGCAAGGTCCGGAGTCCAACTCGACCGCACACTCGACCAGACACTCGACCGTGTGCTGAGGAGGACTCGACCGAGTGGACAATGCACGAGAGAAGCCAGCTCAACCTGCCACTCGACCGAACACAGGTCGAGTTGACCGAGCCGTTGACTATTTTGTCTTTTAGCATTTTTAGGGCTTCCACTCCCCTCCTATATAAAGCCTTGTACCTGCAGCCACAAAGAGGGTCAGCTTTTTAGATATTCTTAAAAACCTAGTATTTACCTTTTTGGGATTTATTCCTTTTGCTTTTTATTTTCCTAGATCTTGTACTTGAAAAAGACTAAATTCCTCATTATTGTTAGTTTAATAACTTTCTTAATATTGAGAATTTAAGTTTCATTTCTTTTTCAATATTGATTGAATCAATGTTATTTCATTTGTTCTTTATCTTAGTTTCTGTTTCTGTTGGTTGCATCATTACTGTCTTAATCATTCTATTTCATTTGCATTTAGTTCTTAGTTCATTTAGTTTACCTTCTGCACTTTACACTTTCATCATAGGATTGTTTAGTGGCAACATCCTTTTCATCTGGCTTAAATTAGATCTTTATGCATATCTTAACTGTTTACAACCACTCAAATTGGATTGATACCCCTTATACTGCAACTGCATAAGGGGAATTGAAACACCTTACCCATCATTGCATACATTCATCGTCATCCATTCCATCTTAACCTGTCCACCAAACATAGCTTGTTTCAATTTGGCGTCGTTGCCTATTTGAGTGTGTTTTTGTGACAATTAGGATCCATAAAAGTGTAAGATTAAGTTCGTTTATCCACTTGTTCATTACTGATCTTGTTTATTCTTCTGCTTGTTTGTGATTGAGTTTCAGGTACCCGCTCGACCATCAACTCGACCACCACTCGACCGAGTGTGTGCTCGAGCACCTGATCGAGTCAGAAGCCGGATACAAATAGACATCAGTTCCCAGTCGACTCGACCACCCACTCGAGCCTGCGCTCGACCGAGTGCCTGTCCGAGTCTGTACTCGACTTTGTTGATGCAAACAAGGTCCAAGGGTCCTCACAATCTTCAGAGACTCCTTGATCACATCAACAAACCACCAAGGGACCTGAGACAGCAGAAAACAAGGATCTATCAGGAACAAGAACAACAAGTGCTAATGGAGAATCAAGCTCAACAAGCTCCAAGAGCAAGAAACATTGGTGCTGGAGATGCACCAAACACACATAACCAGAGAGCTGGTATTGTGCCTCCTACTGTTGCCAACAACAACTTTGAGATCAAAAGTGGATTGATCTCAATGATTCAAGCCAACAAGTTCCATGGGTTTCCAATGGAAGATCCCCTAGACCACCTTGATGAATTTGATAGGATATGTGGTCTTACTAAGATCAATGGGGTCTGTGAGGATGGCTTCAAGTTAAGGCTATTTCCATTCTCACTTGGTTATAAGGCTCACCTTTGGGAGAAGACTCTTCCTACTGGAGCAATAACCACATGGGATGCTTGCAAGAAGGCTTTCTTGGCCAAATTCTTTTCCAATGCTAGAACTGCTAGATTGAGAAATGAAATCTCTGGGTTTGCTCAAAGGAATAATGAGAGTTTTTGTGAAGCTTGGGAAAGGTTTAAAGGATTCCAGACTCAGTGTCCTCACCATGGCTTCAGCAATGAGTCCCTTTTAAGCACTTTGTATAGAGGGGTGCTTCCCAAGATCAGAATGCTTCTTGACACAGCCTCAAATGGAAACTTCCTCAACAAAAATGTTGAAGAAGGATGGGTGGTTGAAAATCTTGCTCAATCAGATGGCAACTACAATGAGGACTATGACAGAACCATAAGGTCATCCTCAACTGATCAGGAGGACAAGTACAAGAGGGATTTGAAGATGGTCAATGAGAAGCTTGACAAGATCCTTCTTAGCCAACAAAAGTCAATTCACTTCATTGGAGAGGAAGAGGCTCCAGTTCAAGAAGGGGAGACTGAGTTTGCTGAGTTGTGCTACATGCAAAACCAAGGAGGATTCAAAGGCTACAACCAAGGAGGTTTCAAAAACAACAATCTCTCATATAGGAGTACCAATGTGGCCAACCCTCAAGACCAAGTTTATCCACCTCAACAGCCTCCACAACAACAAAGCTACATCCCTAAACAACAACATCAAGTGTTCCAGCCTCCATTGTGTCCCCCACCAGGGTTTCAGACTAACCAAGGCCAGGAACAAGACTTAAGGGCAATGATGCAACAGTTGTTGATTGGGCAAACACAAGGAAAGATTGAGGAGGCCAAACAGTTTGCTGAGTTGAATCAACGACTCACATCACAGTACAATGATCTAAACATGAAGTTTGAGGGTCTTAACTCAAGAGTGAAGTATATGGAGAGTAACATTGCCTCTACTTCAGCCCCTAAACCTAGCCAACTCCCTGGAAAAGCTGTCCAAAATCCAAGAGAGTTCACAGCCAAGGCCATTCAAGTTCATGAGAAAGAAGTCACTGAGGACAGTGAAGTCCAAGTTTGGGGGAATTTATCAGTTATTGAAGCCCCAAGTGATGTTTTTGCAAAGCAACTGGAGTGCGACATTGCACTCGACCAGGTACTCGAACAGCCACTCGACCGAGTGCATGCTCGAGTGGTTGATCGAGTTGCAAATACAGAAGCTGTTAAGCCTGCTAGATACATTCCTCCTGCTTACAAACCGCCTCTACCATTCCCAGGACGTTTCAAGGCACAAAAGATAAGGGAACTGAGGGAAATTATTGAGAAAAAAGAAAAGATGGCTTTGCAACAACAAGAAGTCATTGAGAAGGAAGAAGTGATGACTTTGAAGGAAGATGTTGTCATTGAGAAGGAGGAAGTAATGGCTATACAAGAGATTACCATTGCTTACAAGGAAGAGGAGAGAGGGCCTGACTTGAGCAAATTTGTTCAGAATCCATCCTACAAAGACATGCTGCTTGAATTATTGAAACAAGCTATGTTTGGTGGACAGGTTAAGATGGAATGGATGACGATGAATGTATGCAATGATGGGTAAGGTGTTTCAATTCCCCTTATGCAGTTGCAGTATAAGGGGTATCAATCCAATTTGAGTGGTTGTAAACAGTTAAGATATGCATAAAGATCTAATTTAAGCCAGATGAAAAGGATGTTGCCACTAAACAATCCTATGATGAAAGTGTAAAGTGCAGAAGGTAAACTAAATGAACTAAGAACTAAATGCAAATGAAATAGAATGATTAAGACAGTAATGATGCAACCAACAGAAACAGAAACTAAGATAAAGAACAAATGCAAGACAATAATGAACAGGACACTAAATGGATGCAGCAGAAATGGAACAGGAATGAAACAAGACAATCACAAATCATAAATAGCAGAGTTGGGGATGAACTCGAGCCAGCACTCGACCGAGTGTAGGTCGAGTGAGTGGTCGAGCTAGACTAAACGCAGGAACAGAGCAATGCAATAAAACAGAGTAATGCAAAGACAGATCAAACTACAATCAAGCAACAGGATTAAGACTGTAAAATCAATAAACAAAGAAGGACTTAAGGAGGGATTCATGGGCTGGACTAATGATTGAGGCTATCTAACTTGATCAACAAATCTGAAACAACATGAGCTAATCTCTAGACATATGAATCCAAGACAAGTTTCTCCCACTCTCATGGTCAAGAAACAATCAAACCTATGCATTTCTAGACTTGCTCTCACATAGTAAAGAATCTACACAAGCAGGCAGTAAGAAATATGTCTCATACCAAACAAAACTTCTAATCTCTTAGCAAGCAAGATGGTAAGCTCTAGATCTAGCCTTATCTATGCCTCTTAAACATTGATGTGATGCTAAGATGCTTGAAATCAGATCCTACCCTCTCAGATATAGGATCAGCATTAAGAACATCTACCCTAGAAGAGATCTACAACAATCAAGCTTGATCAAGCCAAACAAACCTCATTCACAGCCCAGCCTAACCCATCCTCAAGATCCTAAACTACTACTCACAAGAACACATGATAAACATCAAAATCATAAACCCAGAAAAGATTGAAACTTGCATCATTAGATAGATAAAACAAAGATCTACAGTATTGAAAAAGAAATGAAACTTAAATTCTCAATATTAAGAAAGTTATTAAACTAACAATAATGAGAAATTTAGTCTTTTTCAAGTACAAGATCTTAGGAAAATAAAAAGCAAAAGGAATAAATCCCCAAAAAGGTAAATACTAGGTTTAGAGAATATCTAAAAAGCTGACTCCTTTTGTGGCTGCAGGTACAAGGCTTTATATAGGAGGGGAGTGGAAGCCCTAAAAATGCTAAAAGACAAAATAGTCAACGGCTCGGTCAACTCGACCTGTGCTCGGTCGAGTGGCTGGTCGAGCTGGCTTCTCTCGTGCATTGTCCACTCGGTCGAGTCCTCCTCAGCACACGGTCGAGTGTCTGGTCGAGTGTGCGGTCGAGTTGGACTCCGGACCTTGTTATTTCAGCCTTAACTCTCTTGCTTTCCCTTCATGATTGCTTCACTCCTTCCTCAGCATTGCTTCCATGCTCCTTAAGCTTCAAAATCACCTGTTTATGCATGAAAAGATGCAAATGCAATGCAACTAAACTCTAATGCATGATTAGTCCTAAAGCTATGCAATAATGGTGAAAATGGATAGCAAAAGATGCAAAAGATGTGAATATACTAAGGGAAAACAGGGTAAAATATATGAACATCAAGAAACTACTACAATGCAAGAAATAAACCTATGCAAGACAAGCAATGAACAGAAAACTAAATGAATGCAGCAGAAATGAAACAGGAATGAAACAGGACAATCACAAATCATAAACACAAACTCTGGGGAAGAACTCGAGCAAGCACTCGACCGAGTGTAGGTCGAGTACAGGGTCGAGCTAGACTAAACCTGAAAATAGAGCAACACAATAAAATTAGAGCAATGCAAAAACGAATCGAACAACAATCAAGCAACAGGATTAAGACTAAGATATCAATAAACAAAGAAGGTCCTGAGGAGGGATTCATGGGCTGAACTAATCATTGTGGTTATTTAACTTGGTCAACAAACCTCAAACAAACTTTGAGCTAATCTCTAGACATACTATTCTAAGACATGTTTAATCCACTCTCATGGCAAGAAACAATCAAACCTATGCATTTCTAGACTTGCTCTCACATAGTAAAGAATCTACACAAGCAGGCATTAAGCAATACATCTCAAACCAAACAAGACCTCTAATCTCTTAGCAAGCCTAATGGTAAGCTCTAGATCTAGCCTTATCTATGCTCCTTAGACATTGGTGTGATGCTAAGATGCTTGAAATCAAACCCTACCTTCTCAGATATAGGATCAGCAATAAGATCATCTAGCCTAGAAGAGATCTACAACAATAAAGCTTGATCAAATCAAACAAACCACAAGATCAACCCAGCCTAACCCATACTCAAGATCCTAAGCAAACTACTCACAAGAACACATGGTGAACAAAGTCAAAAACCCAGAAAATAATGAAACTTGCATCACTAGAAAGATAAAACAGAGATGTTCAATATTAAAAAAGAAGTGAAACTTGAATTCTCAATAAAACAGAGCCAACAATATTGATGAATCTAGTCTTTTTCAAGTACAAGATCTAAGAAATAAAAAAGACAAAAAAAATAATTCCCAAAAGGGTAAAATACTAGGTTTAGAGAATATCTAAAAAGCTGCACACTTTTGTGGCTGCAGGTACAAGGCTTTATATAGGAGGGGAGTGGAAGCCCTAAAAATACTAAAAGACAAAATAGTCAACGGCTCGGTCAACTCGACCTGTGCTCGGTCGAGTGGCAGGTCGAGCTGGCTTCTCTCGTGTGTTCTCCACTCGGTCGAGTCCTCCTCAGCACACGGTCGAGTGTCTGGTCGAGTGTGCGGTCGAGTTGGACTCCGGACCTTGTTATTTCAACCTTAACTCTCTTGCTTTCCCTTCATGATTGCTTCACTTCTTCCTTAGCATTGCTTCATGCTCCTTAAGCTTCAAAATCACCTGTTTATGCATGAATTGATGCAAATGCAATGCAACTAAACTCTAATGCATGATTAGTCCTAAAGCTATGCAATAATGGTGAAAAAGGATAGCAAAAGATGCAAAAGATGTGAATATACTAAGGGAAAACAGGGTAAAATATATGAACATCAAGTATCTTGAAATAAAAACTTAATATTCAAATCTTAACATTAAAAAACAGAAGGCACACCATGTGTCGTTTTGAATGATAAAAAAGCACAATCTTCTCTGAATCACTTCCACCATCTCCAGAATCTTGGTTGTACTCAAGCCTGCCACTACAAGAAAACATGCATTTTGGGACTCCAGTTTGTGACTACTTTTTTGGTCACAAAAAAGAGCGACGCTTATGTGACTATTTTAAGACGCATAAACGACTACAGTATAAATGGTCAGAACAGCGTTGCTTATTAACAACTATATAAAATGGTCGCACAACAGTCTCATCTTAGCAACTAGATTGCGACTCATTTGCGACGAAAATTGTTTGGTCGCAAAATGATAGCAATTTGAGACTGATGTGCGACTATGTTACATGTTCTTTTATGAGAATGCGTAGAAATTTAGAAATTTTTCAAAACTAAGTTGTTAAAACAAAGTTTTGCCAACTTTTACTAATATATCTACTATATACTACTAATATGAGTGACTTAAAGTAACTGTTTTAACCACTATATGTAGAATTCAAGATTTACTTTTGTGATGTATATCAAATCGTCACAAAATAGTTACAATTTACGACGATTTTGCCCTTGTTTGGGACTTATATTATATGTCACTATTTTACTACTTTTTTATGACGAGTTTACGACTTATTTTGTGACCGTTTAGCAATCTAAGATATAGTCGCAATTATGTCACAAACTTCATCGATTGTGCTACTATATTATGACTACTTTGCTACTATTTATTAAATCTGGGAATTTTAATTTCCAAACCCACATTATATAATATTAATATGTTAAGTTTTACATTGGTTTGAACTAATATATACACAAAAATCTCTATAGAACTCTTGTTTTTCAATGTTTTAACAAAATATTTGTATTTTATATTACATATACTAGTGTTACATGTGATTTCAGTGGAAAATTGTTAGTTTTGTATCTTATAAAACTAACTTATCAAAACATTGTTTTATCTTTTAAAACTGAGCTATATATATCTCAAATTAGAATCCAACACTTAAATCTTCACAAGAAAATATAATCATAATAAGCCTAACTAATTAATTATTTTGAAATCTACATTACTACCTAAAATAAATAAAATAACAACTATTAGGTTATTGATAATATTCATGGATTATTTATATTCTTTCTTAGTTAAAATAAATTTATAATAATGTTTATAAAATAATACATAATAAATTCTTTGATTTTATTTACTTTAAAAGAAGAAAGCTTCTGATTGGCTAATACATAAAAATAAGGATTGCAATCATCCACCATTGAATTAATTAGATCCAACGGACCAGATCTTCTCCTTCTATTTGCCCATTTTCTCTTCTTCTCCTCCTAATCTCGTTTCTTCAAAGTTCTGCATTTTTCAATCAAGTCAATTTAGACATAACGAACTCATTCACCTTTATCCTTAATCTCAATAGTTCTCTACCAATCGGTTCTTCTTTTCTCACCTTGTCCCCCAGATCTGGAAGCTTCCGCCTTCACGATCTCGGAGCTTCCGTCGCTCACCACCACCACCACCAACCACACTTGGAAGCTTCTTTCTTCCTTCACCACATCATATCTCGAAGCTTCAGTTGTCGTTCACACCAACAGATCTCAAAGCTTACGCCATCCTCCACCACCAGATCTCGAATCCTCCGCCATCGAGTCTCCGATACTCCGCCTCGAGCGTACTCCTCTCTGCCGATACCTTACCAATCTCTCTCTCCTTTTCCTCCACCGCCTGAAAAACACGTCGCCGGCCAAGATTTTGACCGGACATCCACAATGTCGACACTATACACATGTATATTTTTATGTATATACGCACATGTATATTTCGAAATTAATATTTAATAAAAAAATCATTTCTGTAATTTATTTATTAAAATAGAAATTGATGTGAGGTAAAATGTATATTTTTATGTATATAGTATATTTCGAAATTGATGTTTAATACATAAAAATCATTCCTGTAATTTATCTATTAAAATAAAAAAATGATGTGAGGCAACATAAAATAAGATAAAATAAAAATAATATAAAAAAAAACTAAATATACATATTTTTTTTTTTAAATTAACCTCGAAATGTCACAAAATAGTTACTAAAGTTTCAGTCACAATTTAGTCTGCAAGTACGACTACAATAATCAGTCTTAATGTAGTCCTAAATATACGACTTTTTATTATTCTCACTAATCAGTAGCATATTCGCGACCATCTTGTCACTTTTTAAATTTGCGACCAATTATTAGCGACCATCTCATTTAGTCCCAAATTAGTCTCAAATAGCCATTTTGTGACGATTTTGTGACGTTTTTGATGATCCCAAACTGCATGTTTTCTTGTAGTGTGCATAATAGGTTTGGAGCACGTTAGTCCGATTTTCTAAAATATTTTGATGTCGTATATATCAATATCGAAATAATCCAAATTACCTCAGCTTAAAATCTTGGACTTCTGCAACTGGTGGATTGAAATGAATCTTTGATACCCATGGTGTAGAATACAGTTCCATTCTTCAATCAATTAAAACAATAGATATATAAGTTTTATATAAAATTAAAAAGCATTCGTAATTTACAATCAAATAATCTATTACAAAACTAATGTTACGGATGTTTATAATCTAAATAGTAATGGTTCAATAACATAAATTATAAAGTCAAACTTAATTACCTCCACTTTGAAATTTGGCATGCCAAAACTGCAAGACTGCAACAACATGATAATATCCTGTTGCCAACCAATTTTTGGTAAAGAAGTCGGATGTCTCATTATATGCCACACACTGTATCTCAATACCACTATAATTTTGATTCAAACATGCCTTCAGTATGTAATAAAGTCATTCATATCTTAATACATACATGAGCAAAAATTTTAGTGGAAAAATTAACAAACCTCAAATCCCTTAGAGAAAACCGTAAGATCCTCATAATCTCATTTGGATCCTCCACATTTGGATCATGTACATGAATGAGTGGTTCAACATTCATGACATGTCTGATAGAAAACGGGTAAAATTTTCTTAGATTATTATTACAATATGTACAAATACGATTATATATCGTTTAAAACTTACCTACTGGGAGATTTCTCACAGCATGATACCCTTCGAAAACTCTGTCAATAGTTTCGTAAACAAAAAGTGATTGTTGGAAATCAATGCAGAATTTTCAACGATGGTTTTGTTAGTGAAGATGATCCTGTGCTTAAGATGTCTATCATTGTAACAGACAGAAAAATTTGAAATAATCTTCCAATCATTTTCATCTATTTGATTTTCGAAAATTTTGAACAGTTCCGCAGTAATCGTTGTTTCAATCTTGTCACCCTATATCAAAAGAAGAAAAAACAATTAGTTAAACAAAAAGATATAAAATTTTTTCTATAACTGAATTGATTCTATGGAGATAATCTCTATATACTTAGAAATACATCACTAAGATTTAGCTGAATTGTGGCATCTTCCTCCGACACTTTCCTCCATTTCCTTAACACCTTCACTTGAATCTTCCATCCAGATTTCCATGAATGTAGATCTTTAATTCGATCATATGCAACTATTTTGTGTGAAGGATATTTTTAATAATTATCAGTGAAGAGAATCCTTAGAAGTTATCTTCTGAAATGGCATCGGTTGCTTTCTTTTATAGGCAAACTATCATTTGGTGTCAACCGTTACGACGGTTTGTTAAAAGTAAGAATATTAGATAATAAATTGCAAAATATTTCATAATAGCAAATATTCTCTAATATTTAGGGTCAATATTCGTATGCCCATAATCATATCAAATCTTTATATAATAATTTTAAAACGGAAAAATAACGAAGTAAAACAATAGAAACCAACTGTTACTGTTTTTGCATTAGTTTTAGACAATGCAGTTCACAATAATAAAAATAATATGCATAAATCAATCATAAACAGATTCGGTCGAATGTATAATGGAAATTACTAATAAAGATAGTTAAGTACCGTAAATTGACATTTATTTATAGATTGACATTATAAAGTACGATAAGTTCTTAATTTTAGAAATAAACTTTATAGAAATATTCGTATTTCATAAATATTCATCCATCTAAAACAATTTCCAAAAACAGCAATTAAAAGATCTCAGAACATGTATCCTACTATTCTCTAAATTTCGTTCCTCTCCTTTCTCCACGCTCGAATATTTGCTACGACACCAATCATTTCTTCTTCCATATGCAATCTATTTAAAAATAAAAATGTCATATAATATATCTGATAGAAATCTAATGAGAATATATTTTAGGTAATAACCGTGTATCTTAAATGGGAAGGAATTACCAAACATCTCTCATTAATATTAGAATCTTCATAAGTTCTCCTGCAACTATAAACACGAGCCTTTTAATTTAGCATCATAAAGGTTTACAGGAAATAAGTTTTAGGTATACAAAAAAACAAAATACCTAAGTTTCTTATGCGAGCACATAGTACTAAGATCACGACCATCTTTAACTCACCTAAAACATAAGAAGTAGTATAATATTATTTGCTTTACAAAACTTTAAATAATTCAAGAAACCTATAAAATATAATATAAGAAGTAAAGAAACCATACACAAAGCTTTGGTATGCTTGAACTTGCGTCCCAAATTAATACTACATAAACAATATATGAATAATTAGAACATGAACATGAATACGAAGAACCATATAAAAGTTCATCAAGACTATAATAATACAAATATAAATATAAATTCGAGAACATGAGAGTAATTTATGGTTTTTTTCTTTTTTAAAGATTTCAAATTATGGAAAATGGTTAGGGTTGTATCTATTTATATTAGTTAAGAACCTATAATTTTAGGATTTCGAATCGGTCGATATATTTTTGTTGGGTTTTCTATTAAGCCCATTATTTCAGGTTTTAGGGTTTTATAATTTTTTAAATCATGTTTTGACGATTAAATAGATTAGATAAATAAGAAAATTAATCTTTTATAATTTTTAAAATCAATCAAAGGGTATAAAGGTCCAGTTTTGAATCTCATTAATGCAAATTAGTTATCTTAAATGTGATGATGAATGTGGTGCGTTACAGCAACCTAAATAGAGAAGAAAAGCTTGTCCGAAATATTTTTAGGGGCAATTTCATTAAGGGTAAACGACGTTAATTTTTGTTAGAAAGGCTGTGAGTCATTTCGACTATTCCTTTAATATATTAGATATACAAGATTACTTTTATTTAAAATCAAATTAGTGTTTATAATTTTCTAAATATAAATAAGCTAACTTGATTTCAAATAAAAGTTATTTAAAATATTTATTATATATCAATTTCAACCAAAAATCTGTATAATTAAAACCATCCAGCTAAAAACCTGTATAGTTAAAACCATCCAACCATAAACGTGTACAGATCTAAACAATCCAACAATAAACATGTATGGATTAAAAACCATCCAGCAATATATGATATAAAATATATTTAAAATAATAAAACAAAATGTATATCAAATTATATAAAAAAATCTAACAAAATTTTTTAAATTAATATATATTACTAATTATTTGAATAACTAAATAAGAGGGTATGTATGAAAGAAAAAAATAACTTTTTTTTTTCTCTCTCCTCTAACCCACGACCACTTATCTCCCTCACTCGTTTTTCTATTTCACTTGATGGTCCCACACCTAATTTCTATATTGTAAATAGTAAACATACTACGTTTACTAATAAGTTTTGAGAACGTACTGATTTTACATTTATTCCATAAAAATAAAGATGTGTTAAAAAACCATTCATCTGTCAAATATTATAGTTAAGTTTTTGTAAGAATTTTGTTGTTAAATTCATCTTTACTTAATAATAAAAATGAAAGATACATGAATATGTATTGCATCTTAATTGCTTTATCTTAAGCTTATATATTTATTAGATTAAATTATGTGAAGCTGAAAAATATTAGCTTTTTATTATCTTCATCTTCATCACATTGTATAATTTATATTTGTATTTGACTCTAACCCCAAACAAAGGCTAAGGCTTGATATGGTTCGAGTCTTAGTGGAAGTAGATTTGTAGAAAACTACCATAATAATTACATCACCATGATCCTTCGGCAAATGAATTTGCAATTGGGGTTTCATACTCGTGCCTCCCTCCCTCTTACTTTCGAAAATGCTATAAATGGGGATATGGTTTAATTCTAGGGTTTCTTAGCAAAACAATACATTTTGGAAACATAATAGGTTTTATAGTACAGTTACTATTTAAAATTAGAAAAATCCCTCATCTGTACTTTATGTGTAATACAGATGGTGTGATGATGTTCATATATTTTACCTTGTTTTCACTTAGTTTATTTACATCTTTTGCATGATTGATAAGCATGTTTGGTCATTATTGTATAGCTTTAGGACTGTTTATGCATTAGAGTAGGTTTGCATTGCATTTGCATAGTTTCTTGCATAAATAGGTGATTTTGGATCCTAAGGAGCATGGAAGGAGTGCTGATAAGGATTGGAGCTATCAAGTGAAGAGAACAAGGGAGTTAGAGCTGAATAATCAAGACTCAGAAGTCCACTCGACCGCCCACTTTACCAGACACTCGACCGTGTGCGGAGAAAGACTCGACCGGCTGGAAGAAGCAGAAGAAGAGGTCACTCGACCAAGCACTCGACCGAGCACCTGGTCGAGTTGACCGAGCCGCCTTACTATCTTGTCTTCTAGCCATTTTAGGGCTTCCCTTACTTTCTATATATACCCCTTGTACCTCATGGCCGCCCAGAAGTAAGACCAAGTCAGAAAAAGTATTTTGTAGCCACCAAAACCTGTTTTTACCCTTTTGGGATTTATTTACTTTTTGCTACTTTTTGCTTAGATCATAGCTTCTTTTGTATGATCTCAAGAGATCTTTGATACTTTTTGGTTTCATAACTTTCAAGTATTAAGAATTTGAGTTCGATTTCTTCTTCAATATTGTAGATCTTCATCTCATATATCTAATCATGCAAGTTTCATTGATTTCTGGGTTTATGATTTTTTTTTTTTTATCATGTTTGGTGATTGTGAGTAGTGTGCTAGGATCTTAAGGATGGGTTAGGCTGGATTAGGGTTATGGTTGTTTAGGTTGGTCAAACCTGATTGTTTATAGATCTCTTCTAGGCTAGATATGCTCTATGCTATCCTTATATCTGAGAGGGTAAGGTTAGATCTTAAGCTTCTTAGCATCATACCAATGTCTAAGTTGCTAGATAAGGCTGATCTAGATATTATCATTAAGCATGCTAAGAGATTAGATGTTTTGTTTGATTTTTGACTTAAATGATTTGTTGTTTAATGCCTGCTTTTATATGTCCTTTGCTGAGTGAGAACTAGTTTAGGAGTATCTAAGCTTGATTGTTATTACCAAGAGATTGGATTAATATGTCTTAGAAGATCATTGTCTAGAGATAGCTCATGTTTGATTAAGGTTTGTTGGCCAGTTTAGATAACCATAGCTTGAGTGCAGCCCATGAATCCATCATTAGGACCTTCTTTGTCTATTGATTTCCTTGTTTTAGTACTGTTAATCCCTTGTTGTTTGATCTACCTTTGTTTTGCTCTGTTCTGATCATTGTTCTGTTTCTGTTCTGAGTTTTTGCACCACTCGACCTGGTACTCGATCGTGCATCCGATCGAGTGCTTGCTCGAGCTCCTTCCAGAGTTTATTGTTTATGCTTTGTATCTGTCCTGTTTCATTCCTGTTTCATTATAGTTTCATTCCTGTTTCACTGCATTGAATCCTGTTTAATCTTGTTCATTACTTGTCCTGCATTAGTGTAGTTCATGTTTCTTGTTTAGTATCATCATTGTTTTGATCATTCAGTTTACTTTGCATTTAGTATCTTGTTTTAGTAGCTTTTACTTTCTGCATTTCATTGTTATCATTAGGTTGCTAGTTAAAATCATCCATCACATTTGGCTTAACTTAGATAAGTGTTCACATCCTGATTGCTTGCATCACACTCATTATGGTTTGACATCCTTTATGCTATAACTACATAAGGGTAATTGAAACACCTTGTCATTCATCATCACCATACCATCATATCATATCATTCCATCATCACACACACAAAATAACATGTTTCAATTTGGCGCCGTTGCCATTTGAGTGTTTGTTTGTGACATTTAGGATTTAGGATTGAGACTCTGCTTGGTTGTTTTGAGTCTCAGGTACCAACTCGACCAACCACTCGACCGCCACTCGATCGAGTGTCTGATCGAGTACCCGATCGAGCCACACCCTGAATACAATTAGACCTCACGTCTCAATCAGTTCGACCCACTACTCGAGCCTGTGCTCGACCGAGTCCCTGTCCGAGTCAGTGATCGAGTCAGTTGATGCAAACAAAATCAAAGGGTAATCAGAATCTTCAGAGATACCTTGATCACATCAACCGCCTACCAAGAGATTTGAGACAGCATAAAACAAGAATTTTTCAAGAACAAGAACAACAGTTGCTAATGGAGCAACAACACAATCAAGATCCAAGGCCAAGGAACATTGGTGCTGGAAATGCCCCTAATACACACAACCAAAGAGCTGGCATAGTTCCTCCTGCAGTGACCAACAACAACTATGAGATCAAGAGTGGTCTGATCACCATGATTCAAGATAACATGTTTCATGGTTTACCAATGGAGGACCCATTGGACCACTTTGATGAGTTTGATAGGATATGTGGCCTCACCAAGATCAATGGTGTAAGTGAAGATGGCTTTAAGCTTAGGTTGTTTCCCTTTTCACTTGGAGACAATGCTTACCTATGGGAGAAGAGACTTCCAACTGGAGCCGTAACCACATGGGATGCTTGGAAGAAAGATTTTCTGGCCAAGTTCTTCTCCAATGCTAGGACTGCAAGATTGAGGAATGAAATCTCTGGCTTTGCACAAAAGAATAATGAAAGCTTTTGTGAGGCATGGGAGAGATTTAAAGGCTTCCAAACTCAGTGTCCTCACCATGGCTTCAGCAATGAGTCTTTGCTCAGCACTTCATATAGAGGAGTTCTACCTAAGATCAGGATGCTTCTAGATACAGCATCCAATGGTAACTTACTCAACAAAAATGTAGAAGAAGGCTGGGATTTGGTAGAGACTCTATCTCAATCAGATGGTTCCAAGAGGGATGTGATTGGTAAATTGAAAAAGCCTTCCAGTCAAGATAGGCAAAGCAAGAATTCTACTGATTTTGTGGTTATAGAGATGGATGAGAAGATTGAAGACCCTATCATCCTAGGAAGACCATTTCTAGCTACTGCTGGAGCTGTCATTGATGTCAAGGAAGGGCTTATAACTTTGAATATAGCTGAGGGTGTGACCGTGAAGTTTGATATCAACAACCCAACTAACTTTCCTTCCATCAAAGGTCAACCTTTTACTTTCAAGGGCAAGGATTGTCATGAGGTCTCAAGTGAGGTGGAAACTTCAGCTTAGCTCTCATCTCAAGAGAAGTCAGTTGAATAGCTCAAGGGTTCAGTACAAGAGTTGACTGATCTGGTGAAGGATCTCCAAGTGCAACTCAACAAGAGGTCTTTGAAGAATGCAAGACCAAGGCTCAAGATTAAGAAGAAACAAGGTTCATGTGTTAAGGGTGAAGTGATCAAGGATCAGTTTCACATTGATCAAGTTGTACCAAGGAGGATTTCATCACCTCCTTGGTCTCTAAAAAAGTCGAAATAAGCATCAAAAGTCAAGCTTAGTGACTTTAAACAAGCTCACTAGGGAGGAAATCCCTAAGGTATCATTGTACATATGTTTAATTTTCCTTGTAGTTTTGATTTCTTTTCTTTTATGTTTGTGTTGGGCAGGCTATTTATTGAGATTGTAGATGAGTTTTGAGAGATTTTGACTTGTAGAAGTGGACTCGCAGGCCCACTCGACCGGCCCACCAGAGGTACTCGATCGAGTTGTATGGAGCCCAAGGCCCACAAGTCCCATTTCTCTTGCATGATTGAGTGGGGGAGAACGAAGTTCAAATTTCAAATTTTGGTCAAGGAACTCGACCACGTGCAGTCGAGTGGTGGGGTCGAGTGGCAGCAAAAAGTGAGTCAAAGATTCCCAATTCAAATTTGAATGGTATAGACGCTCCACCCTTGTCTCCTTGTCCCCTTAGCTTCTTTATATAAAGCTAAACTCGATCCTATGCTTCTCACACTCTCTCATTTGCTTAAAACAATCAAATTCTTGCTTAAAATCTCTCTCAAGTTCATCTTCTTGCTTAAAGCTTTGTTCTTTTGGTTTTTAGGTCACTAACCTATTAACATTAAGCTTTGAGTTTATTCCCTTCAGTTCTATTCGAAAATGTCATCAAGGTCTTCAAGAGCATCTCAACAAGCTGTTGATCGCTCCCTAGATCGACGTGATGCAAAGCTTGCATCAAGAAAAGAAAGTATGATGTTCATATATTTTACCCTGTTTTCCCTTAGTATATTCATATCTTTTGCATCTTTTGTTATCCATTTTGACCATGATTGCATAGCTTTAGGACTAATCATGCATTAGAGCTTGGTTGCATTGCATTTGCATCTTTTCATGCATAAACATGTGATTTTGGAGCCTAAGGAGCATGGAATCAATGCTGAGGAGCAGTGAAGCAATGCTGAGGAGAAAGCAATAGAGTTAAGGCTGAAGAACCAAGGTCCGGAGTCCTACTCGACTGCCCACTCGACTAGACACTCGACCGTGTGCGGAGAGGGACTCGACCGAGTGGAAGGAGCAGAAGAAAAGCCAACTCGACCGGTCACTCGACCGAGCTTCAGGTCGAGTTGGCCGAGCCGCCTAGCTATTTTGTCTTTAAGCATTTTTAGGGCTTGCACTACTTTTCCTATAAAAGGACCTTGTACCCTTGAGCCACAAAGAGTCCAGCTTTTTAGATATTCTCAAACCTAGTATTAATCATAAACACAAACTCTGGGAAGAACTCGAGCAAGCCACTCGGCCGAGTGTAGGTCGAGTACAGAATCGAGCTAGACTAAACGTGAAAACGAGGCAACACAATAAAAACAGAGCAATGCAAAAACGATCAAACAACAATCAAGCAACAGGATTAAGACTAAGATATCAATAAACAAAGAAGGTCCTGAGGAGGGATTCATGGGCCTGAACTAATCATTGTGGTTATCTTGAGTCTAAACAAAACCTCAATAAACTTTTGTGGCTGCAGGTACAAGGCTTTAAATAGGAGGGGAGTGGAAGCCCTAAAAATACTAAAAGACAAAATAGGCACGGCTCGGTCAACTCGACCTGTGCTCGGTCGAGTGGCAGGCGAGCTGGCTTCTCTCGTGCGTTCTCCACTCGGTCGAGTCCTCCTCAGCACACGGTCGAGTGTCTGGTCGAGTGTGCGGTCGAGTTGGACTCCGGACCTTGTTATTTCAGCCTTAACTCTCTTGCTTTCCCTTCATGATTGCTTCACTTCTTCCTCAGCATTGCTCCCATGCTCTTTAAGCTCCAAAATCATCTGTTTATGCATAAAAAGATGCAAATGCAATGCAACTAAACTCTAATGCATGATTAGTCCTAAAGCTATGCAATAATGGTGAAAATGGATAGCAAAAGATGCAAAAGATGTGAATATACTAAGGGAAAACAGGGTAAAATATATGAACATCAATACCCCAAACTTAGTCTTTGCTTGCCCTCAAGCAAATAAGCAAGACATAAGAAGGTAAGTGAGGTTTGAAAGTGGGATCTCAGCTCCTAAAGCTTGCAAATAGACCATCTAGAATCAATGTCCAAGTTACTAGTACTATGATGCAAGTTGAATGAGCATGCCTTAAAGACTTTAGACAAGCATATCACAATT
>JALLKC010000260.1:0-23511 GCA_024034495.1 Camelina laxa | reverse complement strand
AGCAACCAACACTTTATCACAGGAACATAAAATCTGACCCTACTAAAATTCACAAAGATTAAGTACCAGAAATTATACCTGTGATCGCCCCGGCACTGGTTCCACCAGTCTCCGCTGTCGTGTAAACCCGAGGCCCTGCACAATCCGTGCCACCAGCTGACCCCAGGCTGCACCTGCTGCAACGCTGCCACTGCTGCCGGCTGCAGCTTGGGACAAAAAGGCTTGATGTGCCCTGTCTCCCTACAATGATAACACACCCGAGGTCCTGCCGTCGGAAACACTACTCTTGGGACAACTAGCAACCATTGTGATCCCTGCTCCCACAACCGAAGCAACCCGCACCACTCAGCTTCTGCGTAGCCTCCCACTTCTCTTGGTTCCCTGAGCATCCTACCGCCCCTGCTAGAACCACCCTGCTGCTGAGCCTTACTAGGCTGAACTGCTGGAGCTACCGCCACTGACTGTGCCCGGATATCCTCCTCAATCTCTGCTGCAGTCTCAACCAGCTCTGCACGCGTAGCATAACTCCTCCCTCTACAGTGAACTCTCAAGTCATCACGTAGAGCCCTCAAGACCTCCTGATCTGAGCCTCCTCAGGCTCCATAGCCCGACCTCCATAACAAAGAAGTCGACTGAACTCCAAGTCCAACTCCCGCACTGACCGTGTCCCCTGAGACAACTGAAGGAACTGCACCTCCAAACGATCCAATGCCTCTCTAGGAAAATACTTGCGGTTGAACTCCAAAACGAAGTCAGCCCAAGTCATCTCCCGCTGCACCCTCCTAGCAGCCACAGATCTCCACCACAACTCAGCATCACCACTCAAAAGTAGACCCCTATGTCCACCCAAAACTCCTCAGGACATCTCAGAGTGTGGAAGTTACGTTCCACTCTCGTCCTCCACGCATCCGCAGCAGTAGGATCTACACCTCCTGAAAACTGCTCAGTACGCAACCGACCCATCTCTGTCAACATGCTGAGATAACGAGCATGGACCCCCGCATCCGCAGCCACTGGCTGCCGCTCCTCCGCCACCACTGGTGGCACTACCTGAGCCTGAGCCGGTACCACTGGTGGTAACCGCTCTAACACCTGTGCTAGCAAAGCCGCAAGGTCAACACCAGGGACTCCACCCGCTGGGACCCCCACACCCGGGACCCTAGCATCACCGGCCACTGGAGCATCAACACCGCCCCCCTCCTGCCACACTCACGGAATCCCCCGGAACACCCTGCGACTCGCCAACACCCTCAGCTGTCACACTCTGGTCCTCGGTCTCACTAACCACTGGGACTCTGCCCCTACCACGACCACGTCCGCGTCCACGACCACGTCCGCGTCCACGACCTCGACCAGCCACAGCACCCTCTCTAACCATCTGCACTACCATGGACAGAAGGCTAAGCAAACAATTTCTATTATAACACAGAAACATAAACTCACCGTGGAATCACACACTCGGCTCGAAGAGGATGTTCTAAGACTCCATGCCACACACAATTGACTAACTCACATAATCAATCAAGACATGCAATCCCAAACATCTACAACAGAAACCTAGTGAACCCAAACCTAGAACCGTAAGGGCTCTGATACCAAAATGAAACGACCAACCCTTTTTTTTTTTTAATAAATAAATAATAAATATAATATATTAAAACAACTACAGCTAGTGGTCCCATACCCACTAGCCACCTAACCACAACACATTCAACAGCGGAAAACATAATCAATAACCAATAATAACCCAATAATAAACCAATATTATAGCAAGGCAATATCTCAATACCAAACAACAAGAAACATGAAACCAGCAACCTAGCAATGTTTCTAATGACTCAACTCTAGCACCCTAGCAAATGCCAGACAACATCCAATCGAGTCCCTAGAACATCCTCCTCTTCATTGCCTTTGATTCCACGATCACACTTTGCCTTTACCTGCACCACAAACACAAATTGAGATGCATGAGTATTTGATAAACACTCAGTGAGGCAATCCTCCCATCTACTGGGCTATACACACAAGCAATAAGATCTCTACATGCCACAAACAACAATCAATAAAACAAACCAGGCAATATACGAAACATGCAACATCCATCGTAACTGAACAAGGGGTGTCGACCGACACCAGATGGTGTCGATCGTCACTGACTATCTGGTGTCGACCGACACCCTGCCCGACACTCCCGAAAACCCTAGTTTGTGTCGACCGACACCTCCTCATGGCATCGATCAACACTCGCCAAAGTCCCGAGCCGTCCTCGCGTTGGTGTCGACCGACACCCCAACTGGTGTCGACCGACACCGATACCGAGCAGCGATTTCCCTCGATCAGAAACTCCGAATCTCGCCTCCAATCTTCTCCAATCCGCTCCTTGCACTCCCAGAAGCCAAACCCAGCCCAGATAGCAACGAAATAGCATAGAGAACTCAAGGAAACAACCACATAAGCACCAAATCACATAGAATCTAGAAATCTTAGCTTAGATAAGCCATGGTCATGCACTCACCTCTTTGCAGGAAGATTCTGACCAACAAGAACGAACTCCCTCACTCCTAGCAAGCTTCTAACACCTTCCCAGCCTTAGATCTCCCAAGAACAGCAAGGAATCTCTCAAACTCTTCCCAAAAGCTCAAGAACACTCTCTCTTTGTGTTTTCTCTCAAAAACGGCGAAACACCAAAATAACACGACCCTAGGTCGTTTTCCCCTAATAAACTCGATTTAGGGATTCCCTAAACCAACCACACAAACCGGAAATTAAAATTGAACCGACCAAACCGGCCACAACTGGTGTCGATCGACACTCCCTCTGTGGTGTCGATCGACACCCTCACCAAAATTCCCAGAAAATGGTTTGCGGGTGTTACAGTTCTCTTCAGAAGAACTTGATTCTTTTACTGGTTTTTCTGTTTTTTTTTTTTTTTAACTGGTCAGGAATGCTATCCTCACAAAAGAAACAAATTGTTCTGGTTGAAGTTGCGAACGGAGTGCACATCTTCATCAGCTCCTAAACTTTTCTTGGTGGATAGACGAACTCCAGATGAACGTTTCATTATGATTCTGCACATATACATTTGAACATGTGAATGTAAATTTACAATAATACAAAATATGTAAAAGCTTGATTTTTGCTGTACCTTTTACGTCAAACAGCAAGAACTCAGAACTGGTTCAGTTTTTTTTTTTTTTTTTTTTCTAGTTGACATGGTTAAATAATAAGACTATATATATATATATATATATATATATATAACATGTAGAAGATAAGTTTTCACATCTAATAATATTATATTTCCTAAAATTTCGTATTGAATAAGCACAATATTCAGAAATACCATTATGTTTTTAATATAAAAAATTTTGTTAACATATTCGTTAATGATCATTTTCTTAAATTCTCATATTGAATATTCAGACTATTAAATTTTGCCTCTTATTTTTAACGTAATATCTGGAATTTTGATTTATTTCAAAAAAGTTTTACTTTGGGGTTTAGAGATATTCTAACTATCATTATTTCCCAAACGATAATATAGTATGTTTTTTATTTATGTCACATTATATATATAATTATAATATTTGTTTATTTTTAACATAATTATAGTAAATGTCTGAAATAAATTTTGACCAATACCAAAACGTTAAGATGTTTTGAAGCGTTCGTAATTGTCTAAAATAATTTAAACTTTTATTTCAAAAATTAAACCAAGAAAAGTCCAAAATAAATTTAAACCAATATCATGTTTTGAAGTGATGTAACTTGTTCAATCTCGGGGTTCAGTTTTGATTTTTTTCCTTGTCTTCATGCTATGACCCCGTTCGACCCAACATTGCTTTCTGTATGATCTCTCTTAGATAAAGTCAAACTCATTTCAGCTGGTGCGATTTGCAACTTATGATCGTCGACATCCAAAGAATTATTTGAAAGTTCATTCCTTCCATAGAGTTCCTACATTGAAATTATATACATTGAGATTTTAAAATATAGAATTCATAATGGTATTATGGGTATTTGTTTTTTTTTTTTTTACTTTAGTACCTTGCCAAATTGCACAATCATGTTATCCTTTTCCCAAAACTTTTCGACAACATAAGCAGACTTGTCGCTTTTTAAATTCTCGATTGTAATCGAAATTTTAAACAGCATAGTCTTCCATACTAAGACAGAGAGACTTCCAGGAATAGCTACAGTATCATCCTGACCAAAGGTGAACGCTTGATTTAATACTTGTTTATATATTTTAAAACCAAAAGGACTTCAAATGATACTATACTTACTTTAGGTTTTTCCAAAGCCAGTTCTTCTGCTTTTTTTTCCAATAAATAGTTGGGCAAGACCGTCAAAGAAGAGCAGCTTAATCTTTTGAGAACTTTCGTACCCAACATGAAGTATGAGTTTATACCTTTTAAACAGTTTGCATCACTTAAAATGTGCGTATAGTTCCAAATCACAATTCTTAAAAACATTTTATCAGACTAAGTGAAACTTACTTGTAATCAACATCAGTAACATCAGTATCACAAACTCCACAACTATAAAGTAAATCTTTTCTAGTTTGAGATTCTGGTGGATACGGCTGCACCTTCTTATTGCAAACTTTACAGGCAATATAATACCATTTAGGCAACACTTTAACAGAACAAATTGTCGCGATTGTCACACATGTTTGCGCCTGTAAAGAATAAATCAATCGTTTGTTCTCCCATAGATAATTCAGAAACAATTTAAGTTTCACGATATCAATTTTTCTTTAGAAGCATTACCTCAAGTGCATAAACGATTTGGTCCATAGTACTCTTTTCGTTCATAATGAAAAACTCCTCATATAATGTCACTTTTGGTTTTTGAGGGCTTGGATCATCATCAAGTTGTATTAAATCAACAGCATCAGTGGGCAACCTGTATAGTTATGATAATAATAAGAATATGTATACGAATATAGCATGTCTTGCGGAATAATATAGAAGGGATATATGTATATATATATATATATATATACATAATATATATATATACTTACTTCTTTTGAAACGCGTCTACTTCAGACATGACTGGATTTATCAGAATGTCGGTAGAGTTGAACGCATTGGAAATACTATAATTCCTTGTAACGTGGATTTAATTGGCAACGTTAGATTTGAAAATCATAAGCTTTAAGATTTCTTCCGAAAGTCAGATATTACCTTTCCATTCCTTCAAGCATGCAAATCGTATTACACAAACGACAACAATATCTTGATGTTCTTTTACTTGTGTATCAAAGTCCTTTGCAAGATCACCCCACACCGTGCAATTTAACCGGGTTCCACTATATTACGAATGCATGAAATAAGAAAAAAAAATTAGATATGATATTTCAATTTAATTTTAATTTTTTAAAATATTTATTAAGGATTCATACGTTAAATCTTGCAAATCAAAACTCAATTTGACATTATCCTTCCCTTTCGTTTTGACACTATCAAGATTTCCGATACCAACGATCTGGCTGATTACATCTACAAAAAAACATATGAATTAATAATTTTTTTCTCGTAAATTTAACTTTTAAAAACCAAGTTAACAACTCACCAAACAATATATTCTTGTCTAATTCTCCAGCCAAGATAGAAGTAAAAGTCTGAAAATATTTTTCTGGAACACGAACTGGGAATTCATCACATGGTTTCACAACAGTGGTTCTATAAAAGACGATTTTAAATCCCAAAGAACTTGTCTTATAACTACTATCATAATCTACTAAGCTGAATGTATCAACTATTTTAGACTCGCCGACAGCGAGTTGGTTCTGAAATCTGCTGACCAAACCATCTTCAATAGATGCATGTATCCTTGTACCCTATATATAACGATTTGAAGTTAATAAGCTATTATCGAGATTCACTAAAAATTTCATGGAATATTCAAATAAACATCACGTCTTAATATTTTATTAAAACTTACATCACTGTCAACGAAGACCATCTGTAGGAACTTGAATGACTTCCAAAGTCTTATGATACGGACTCTAATCTTTTGATGGTCTAACGCAAGGTTGAGATTGCCTAACTGAACAAAAGGACGAATGTTCATCTTTTTAGAAGTCATATTGAGTTGTGCATACGACTCTTTAACACATTAGAGAATCAATATTTATAGAGATGTTATACAAATCGACTTGATTTTATTTTTTTAGAATATTTTCTTACTTTATTTTTTTAAGACGTTAATGATGAGGAATGTAAACATATCATTTATGAATATTCTCAATATGCTTAATATCATTATTCAAAAAGTAAATTTAACATATATTTACTCCTGCAGATTTAATGAAAATCATCAAGCAATTGTAAATTACCATATGTCGATCTTTAAAATAAACGTTATTTTGTAAATTATAATAATAGACTTTAAATCTTAAAATTACAAAAAGCTCTATATGTTATTATTTCCAATTAACGTAATTTTATAAATAATCGGAAAATGTTATTTTAATTAATTTATAAAATCTCAACATATTTTGAAATACAAATTAACCAAATGTGTTTATCAATAAAAACTAAAAATACAGAATATCGAAAATCGGATCTGGACATAGTTCTCAATAAGGATTTCGATGCTTCTCAAAGGAGTCCTCAACAACAAGATGAATATAGGAGTCCAGTGCATCACTGTATTTTTCAGAAGGATAAATTTTCATCGGTATTATTCATATCAATTAATCATTAAACAAATAAAGTTTGATTCTTGACTCACCATGATCAACGTAATCCCTATTATAGTAAAAGAAAAGTACAACTTATATTTAGGACGAAAATGCCCCTCTCAAAATTAGACTGAAGACAAGTCATTAAGGTTAAATGAGACATTTGAATATGATGGGTCGGGTTTTAAATTAGAAATAACCGGGAAATTATTAATCGTATATTGTAACAGAATTATCACATTCTCGACGGACCTACTAACGCCACCCGTCAAACGAATAATGGGCTATTATGGGCTACAAAGAAAAGGGCTGCAAATAAGTTAGTCTATATTCTTATAATCTTATCAAGTCAAACGATTAAATACATTGATTACGCTATTCAATCTCATAACTTAAATTACTTAAATTATTTAATTTGACAGATATCAATCTTTTAGTAATATTCCAAAATCTTACTAAGCCACATTATTAGTTTTGTGATATATTCCTATTTCAAAATCTGATTCAACTTCTATCCTTAACTGCTCCTACAATATATATAGTCATGGTTAAGAATATATTACCTAATTAACTATGAAGATTTCAATCTCACATTACGAATATACACCTAAATTATACTATCAAATCATACCTAAATCTTTAAAACGTGACGACTTCCTATAAATACGATGATACTAATCGAAGGTTCAAGCATCATACCTTCTTAACTTTCTCTTTTCTGTATTCTTTCAAGCCTTCTTCAATGGCAGCCGCTCACAGATTTACAGTCCATTAAACCATTCAAAACAGGCTGGAGAGTTCAAGTAAACCAATTGTAAGTCTATAGAAAAATAATATAGATGAGCTACTCTTTCTTATTATTATTATTATTATTATTATTATTATTATTCATTTATAATGTAGATGATCTACAAGTTTTCTAATTTGTACTACAACAATTCATTTGTTAGGCCATTTTTAACGCCAGAACAGATCATATGTTCTTGGGCTTTTTAAATTCGAAAATAAGAAATAGTGGGCTTAGCACAGGGAAAACTGTTCTTATTTCAGAACAGTTTTTAGCGTGTTCTTGTGCGACGTGGGGAATTTTTATTGGCCAATTATTTTGGTCGGTGGAGAGATATCGAAACACTTCGGTATTGTCGACATAGAATTTTTTTTCTTCTCTCCCAACTACGAAACGGCGATCTCATCATCTCATCTCCTCGTCGTATCGCCGTCTAATCGTCTCCTCTGTCTCATCGGCGATCTCTCCGTCTAATCGTCTCCTCTGTCTCGGGTGGCTCGCAAATCTCATCTCCGGTAAACAGAGGCGAAGGAAATCACAATCTCTCCGTCTAATCGTCTCCTCTGTCTCGGGTGGCTCGCAAATCTCATCTCCGGTAAACAAAGGCGAAGGTAATCACAATCTCTCCGTCTAATCGTCTCCTCTGTCTCGGGTGACTCCGATGTTTCATCGATTTGGGTTTTTCAAATCTATGAATTAGAATTAGGTTTTGAGTCAATATTGAGAGTTGTGTGTTGTTTGAGTCAATTTTGAGTGTTGTGTTGTTTGAGTCAGTTATTATGATGCTTTAGCCTTTCGTTTAGGGTTCAATCTCGTGTCTTTGAATTAGAGTCAATTTTGAGTGTCATCTGTTGTTTGAGTAAAACCTTTTTAGTGTCGTGTGTTGAGTGAGTCAGTTTTGTTGATGTTTTAGCCTTTGCTTTAGGGTTCAATATCGTGTCTTTGAATTCGAGATTATTTTGAGTGTCGTGTGTTGTTTGAGTCGAGCCTTGTAAGTCAATTTCGCTTATGTTTGAGTGGGAACATTAATCAATTTTGCTTGTTTGTTTATGAGCCTTGTAGGTGAAGGTTATACATGGGAAATTAAATCGGATATTCATCATCAAACCTGCATCATCAAACGTAAGTAATCACAAGGTAAGTGTATATTGACAGTAAACTTTGATGAATTGAGTGTAGTTGTTGTTTATATAGGAAAGGTTTTAAACTTTGTTTATTTCATTGGTGTTGCGGTTTAGTAAGTGTTGTGTGATTGCTTGTTTAGTCTCGGATGTTATAAAGTTAGTAGTCAGTGTTGATTGCGGTTTAGTAAGTGTTGTGTGATTGCTTGTTTAGTCTCGGATGTTATAAAGTTAGTAGTCAGTGTTGATTGCGGTTTAGTCAGTGTTGTGTGAATACTTTAGTCTTGAGTCTTAAAACTTTGAAAACCTAATTGAAAATTTTAAAAACTTTATAACTTTTAAAACTTTTAAAACTTTTAAAAAACACTCAATGACCATTATTTACTTCTGATTTGACTGAAGTAGGTAATGGTTATTGCTTGATTTAAAGACTGTAACAACAAAAAACTTTTGAATTAATGATCCTCTTACCTTCTCTATATTACATCCAATCTCTAGTAAGCTTCTTCATTGTATAAGACCTTTCTTATATGCTTCTTCCAATCTCTAAACTTGTCTCGTTCTGATGAGCCACTAGTCTCGTTCTGATGAACCACTAGTCTCATTCTAATAAGCTTCTTCCAATTTTTAATAAGCTTCTTCCATTCTCTAATAAGCTTCTTTCTTCTTTAAGACCTTCGCGTAAGCATCTTCCTTCTTTAAGTCCGATTGCTATGGCATCAAACAATACTCCTAACAGCCAGTCTCAATCCTATTTTAGCCTACTAAACTTCCCCTATGACAGCTTTGCTCCCAATGTAAACACTTGTTCGTCTCAAATCCCTGCTTTTAGTTCGCAACCTAGTTCAGTGCCAACTCAACCTCCTAGTCAATCAGAAGAGACAGCAGAACAGCGTAGGGAGAGACGGTTATGGTCTTCACAAGATGACCTAGTCCTGATAAGCGCCTGGTTAAACACATCGAAGGATACAGTAGTTGGGAATGGCCAAAAAGCAGGGTCCTTTTGGAACCGTATAGGTGACTTCTACGGTACAAGTAGTCATGTACGTGGTGGTGCTGAGCCTAGGCTCCCTGAACATTGTAGACAAAGATGGCAAAAAATCAGTAAGGAGGTGAGCCAATTCTGTGGAGCTTTTGCGGAGGCAGAGGGTGAGAAAGCTAGTGGGATGAACGATGTAGACGTTTTACAAAATGCTCATCAAATCTACACGAAGCTGTACAAGAAGAAGTTTGCTATGGAGTATGCGTGGACTGTGCTACGATTTGAACAGAAATGGGGAAACCTAGAGACTATGAACCCCACCCCAAAGACAACCAGTTCGAATAAAAGGAAAGCTGATGATGCTGCTGGATCGACAGGTTCTGTCGTTGGTGAGAACGAGAGCAGACCTCCGGGCATAAAGGCTACAAAAAAACTAAGGAACAAAGGCAAAGCTAAAGTAAATTTGTGTCATCATCAATTGTTATTGTTTACATAAAGGCTACTCCGGGCATAAAGGCTACATAAAGGTTCTGAAGGACCATGTGATCCAGCTAAAGTAAATTTGTGTCATCATCAATTGTTATTGTTTAGACTTGATGTTTGTGTCATTTTCGGTTGTTGTTTTGGTCACATTTATTTGTTTTTTGAGTTGTTCTTGTGAACCCGTGATCGAATTGTTTATGCTTGGTATTTGGTTCTTTTTTTTAGTCTTCATGTTTGGTCACATGTATTTGTTTTTTGTATGTTTGGATTTTAGTTACAAAGACAGAGTCACATGCATCAAATTCACATGCACCAAGTTCACACTCTCAATGTCCGAACTCACATGCACCAAACTCACACTCTCTCATGCACGAAGCTGACACTATATATATGAGACGAGAACAACTCAAACTTACCAACCCTCAAACTTACCAACTCAATCTTCTCTCTTTTGTTCTCTCTTTTGTTCATCTTTTTTACAGCCCTCAAAATCAAACCATTTTCCTCCTCTCACCAAAGAAATTTTTTTCTTAATCTTGTTATGGCATCTTCTTCCAACAATTTTCACTACCATTATGATGCCAATCACGATAGTTTAAACCAATACTTTCAAGAGCAATTTAATAACCAATTTCAAGCTGTTGAAGAGGGAAGTTTTGCCGAAAGGAAACCACGTACATACATCGATAGAAAACGCGAAGAAGGGCATGAACGTTTGTGGAACGATTATTTTTCTGATAATCCGACATACAATGCTCACCAATTCCGCCGACGGTTTCGAATGAACAAACCATTGTTCTTACGTATTGTGGATCGTCTCAGTGAAGAAGTTCCATATTTTAAGCCAAAAAGGGATGCAACCTTACGGAATGGTCTTTCACCGCTACAACAATGTACTGCAGCAATTCGACTATTAGCATATGGGGCTGCAACGGACTCGGTAGACGAACATATACGTCTTGCTGAATGTACAGCTCGTAAATGTTTGGAACATTTCGTCGTCGGAATAGTGGACTTGTTTGGCACTGAATACCTACGCCAGCCCACACCAGAGGATCTTGAAAGGCTACTCTTTTATGGAGAAAAGCGGAGTTTTCCCGGGATGGTTGGAAGCATCGACTGTATGCACTGGAAATGGAAAAATTGTCCAACCGCTTGGAAAGGAATGTATTCACGAGGCACCGGTAAGCCAACAATTGTTTTGGAGGCGGTAGCTTCACAAGATCTCTGGATATGGCACGCATTTTTTGGAGCTCCAGGTACTTGTAACGATTTAAATGTTCTTGATCAATCACCAGTTTTTAATGACATTATTTACGGTCGAGCACCCGAAGTTACGTACTATGTCAACGGAAATCAGTATAATCTGGCTTACTATCTGACGGATGGTATTTACCCCGAGTGGGCAACATTTGTTAAATCCATCCCACAACCACAACACCCAAAGCATAAATTGTTTGCAGAACGTCAAGAAGGTGCAAGAAAAGATGTTGAGCGTGCATTTGGAGTCCTGCAATCTAGATTCGCCATGATTAAGAATCCAGCTCTTTTATGGTCAAAGGGTAAAATTGCATATATTATGAGAGCATGTCTAATACTCCATAATATGATTGTCGAAGATGAACGAGATTCATACACACTCTACGACGAACAAGAATTCCAACAAGATGATGGAACTGGAACAAGATTCATAACTCCGGATCTTACGTTTTCGATAAATATGTCTTCAAATCTTGAGGGATTAGGTGATGGCCATACAATGATCCGTGATAGACAAGCACATCTCAATTTAAAGGAGGATTTGATTGAGCATATTTGGGATAAATTTGGACCTTAAACTATGTATTAAATAAGTTTAATGTTTCTGTGTTATAATTAATTAAGTAATATGTTTGTTTGGTTTGTAAAATAAATTTTCAATGTTTTCTTGTTTCATAAAAATTTGGTATTGTATTAGGAATTTTAGTAAAAGTTTTATAAGTTTGAAATTTAAATGTTCTTTTATAATTTTAATAATTTATAAGTTTATAAGTTTAAGAATATGATGAAGAATATTATATAATTGTAATAAGTTTAGTTCTAATATTACATACCAAATTTATTAGATTTTGAAATTGTTTTATTTTTAAGAATATTATATTATTAAATCTTAAGATCTTAAGTGTTTTTCCTATAACTAATCTTAACTACTGATTTTAGATTATTTTACTTATATATTTAATCTAAGAACACCATAAACTGTTTTGCCTATAAAGATGCCCTTAGGTTACCAAAAGACGGTCTTAGTATGACATGTTCTTTAAAGTAAGCCAGAAGAAGAATTGGCTCTCCTTATAAAAGACTACTTTCTTATCTTTCCACAAAAGACGATCATTTAGCTGTTTTCTTAAAATCACAAAAGTACTAAAACTAAATCGACTCAACTGTTTAAAACTGTTTATATTCTTCCTTTGTTTTGGTAAAAAAAACTGTTTATATTCTAAAATATATATATTTTAAAACCTCTATTTAGCCGTCTCTAAAGTCACAAGTACTAAAGATCATCTTTCTTATACGGGGAGAAAATTTTGATGTCTTTTACAAAGAGGTCCTTAAAAGTGGTTTATGCTTGGAACAAGGTAAATCACTCTTTACTTTGAAAATTATTGTTTATTTTTCCATTCATATTGTAACTCTGGTTTATAGTTGTCCTAATCTCAGGTTATGACTGAGATAGTTTGAATACAAGACAATTTCTTTTTTTTTTTCCAGCAGTTGTTCAAATTTGGTCATCCATCTAAAACTTGCACGAGTATGTAAATACGATGGAATATCTTTCAATAAAATGCTCTAATCTAAAGCTCAAACAAATAATTAGCAGTCTCAAATATTATCTTCTATCTTAAGAAAGGTGAAAGTGTTTTTTTTTTATTCACTAATACTTTCGATATTAAGTTAATGTCTCATAAGAAGAATACTAATAACTATATAGCATCAAAAGAATTAAATAACTGACCTTTTTGTAGTGCTTCCATTGAAAGATTTGACTGTAGAGAGTCTGTTTATTCCAGATTTTCCAAGAACTATAGCTTACCAAGAACTCACTTGCCACATTAATTTAACTGTTTTTTTTTGTTATAATCTTCTGAACTGTTTTCAAAACTTCTCAATTTATATATCCTGGAATTGAACAAAACAATATGAATGGTAATTAGATTCATATAAACGCTGTACACAAAGAGTATACCAATAAAATCGAAACAATCTAAAAAAGAAGCAATTCGGAATCATAATCAACTTACCAAGGCGATTGAATTTATTAGTCGGTTCGATAAACTCATGGGTCAAAACTGAATATTTTTCGACTGATAAACATCGAATAGATTTAACTAATTGCAGCTTCTCTCCTTTTCGGATTTAATACTTTACAGAAAATAGATTTGGTGGATTAATGAAGTAGTGAATTTGATTATACGGTGTAATTCGAGAATCAAAACTCTTATTTAGGGATTTGAGGTCGAGAGAATGAAAGATGGTCGTTCAAAACGATGGAAGATGTTTTTTTGGTGAGGAAGAAGAAATGAAAAAAAAAAAAGTTTGTTTGTTCGGATATCAAGACAGAGGAAACAAGAAAAACAAAATATACACAAAAAAAAAAAAAATTGACCAAAAAGGCCAACTAAACCGGAAATGTCTCCAAATTTAGACCCAAACCCAATATTTTATACAAACACCATTTTAAATATATAGCCCAATCTTATTTACTTACAAGTTAATATAATATATTTTTAAAAAACACAATTAAAATTCATAAACTAAAAATTCAGTATATATAAACTATATGGTCCGTAAATTGGGAAAATACATTGTCCATGTATATTATGCATAGAAAAATAAATACATATTAGTATATTTCTGTCGACTATCATATTAATAAATAGAAACATACAAAATATTATTCATCTACTCTTTGACAATAAATAAATTATTATTTAATTCTATTTATATCCCATCAGAGTATATGCTTCACTCTCTTTTGTTCCTTTTAATTGTATAAAATCCGTATTTTCTCTATTATAAAAGATTACTCTGTTTTAATATGTTTGTGACAGAATTAGAAGATAAAAGAACAGCCACAATATAGTAAACAAAAACTAAAACACCTTACATATTGTTACTCGCTCCAACAACATCAGAATATTCTTCCGCGCTGTAGCGCGGGTTCGATTCTAGTTGTACCTACATATTTGAAGATAATTAGATATATCCACATATTTAAAATATATTATCGAAAGATGATCCTAAGTAAGACTCTAACTTACATGTACATGTAGTCTGCAAATTTTTTATTTTCTGGGTCCTCGATAATCTCCGAGCATCCATCACCGTTGGTTAGGAGAACATTATCATCTAGCATCACTGGTTATAAATTAAATAAATTATTTATTATCATAATTAATTGCATTGAATTTCTAAAATAACATTTTATAAACAAATGTAATCACCTTCAAATCTTAGTGCTTTCCACATCTTGAACAGACAGGCCCTCTTCCTGTTACGCAGTTTGAAAGTTTTGAATATATGATTGGCATAGACTCATGTTACGAAGCAGTCAAGTACATATCCCCTTGAAAAACAATAATTTTTGATATCAAAAAGGTCAACCAATGCATTTTATCAAGTACATATAACAGTTGCAAAAAATATTTCCATTCATATATAAACTTACTCAATCGACTCAACAGTAAATTTTATGTATCGATCCATCAAACTCCAACGACCGGCACTACCTTCTTTTTTGAAACTCTTAACTTCACCCATATTGCTAATGCATCCAATTAAATTAACTACCATAAAAAGGACTAATATGTATTATAAATAACAAATAAAAGTTATCTAAAACAATACATAATAAAGTATGACTTACAGTAGGGCCATCTTCCATGAAACGCATTATCATAAACACATTTAAAATCTTTATTATCAAAAGGTTTGCAAATGATAGGATCTCTTGCAAAACTGATTACAGTTTTTTCTGTGAAGAAAATCCGATAACCGAGATTACTTTTCTGGACTGTTTTCCGTCGTCCTTGTAACAATCCGTCCCTTGGACCCCGCTAGCCTCACTGCTAGCCCGCTAGCCTCACTGCTAGCCCGCTAGCCTCACTGCTAGCTGCCCAAACGGACCCCAAGCTGGCCCTGCAGGGCATCGATCCCAACCCATCACTGTGGATATCCCAATCCACCAGTAGGTTATTGGTGCACCAGGCGTTCCTCGAACCCTGGTCCCCACCCTTTAACAACCTTCCCACATGACAAGGTGTCACCAAGTTGCCACCAAACTTGTCCTGTGGGAAGGTTGTTAAAGGGTGGGGACCAGGGTTCGAGGAACGCCTGGCGCACCAATAACCTACTGTGGATTTGGATGAATAGTTCCATTTGCCCAGTGAGGGGTTAGGATCGATGCCCTGCAGGGCCAGCTTCGGGCCTATGGGGGCAAGCTAGCGGTGGGCTAGTGGGGTCAACGGGACGGGTTATCACAGTCCTTGACTTCAAACTTCTCTATAACATAAGTTCGATCCTCTGACATATTAAATTCCGCAACACCGTAGAATGTTGCCGGGATAGTAGCATGTCCAAATGTACCCTAATTCAAAGTATGATTATCCAAGGTATTAGACACATCATACATATGAAGAAACGACGAAATAAATTTGTAAAACATACCTCTTCGTCTACCAATATTAGCTCAGTCGATACATCATTCAAACAATCTCTCACTCTCCATGAAAGGAAAACCTTGACACAAATCATCCATCCCGTTGTCCAAGGATTCAATTTGTCGAGCATTACAAATCTCGTCATTTAAAAGAAAAAAAAAAAAATCAAAAGTTTTTGTGTTTGAGAAAAGTTTTAAAAGAGAGTGAAATGTAGAAGTTGAAAAGGTAATTGTTTAGTTTCAAAATTTTTAACTCGACTATAAGTATTTATAAGGTGTTAATGGTTGCATCAAAAGTATTGACTCGAAGGGATGTTACCACTCACACCTGTAGACTAAATAATTGAAAGATTCATGAATATGTAGATATCATTGAATTATACAGACGGGAAAACTATTTATAATACAAAGGGGGATTAATCTAATATAAGACTTTGATTTATGTAATATATAATAAATGAAATAGTATTATAAATCAATTTTAATTCCAATCACATTATCATAGAGGTTTAAAGTATCATTTTTGTAAATATGAAATATAAAAAACATGCACTTTAAATTTAAAATCAAATTTCCATTTCAGCAAAGGCATCCAACATCTGTTGACTTGAGGACATGGAGGATTGATCATGACACTGGTACAATTGTGCACCGTGGTTGCCATCCATGTATCTACATTAATAAAATTTTATAATTAGTTAACTTTTTTTATAAAGAAAGCAATTATAAATATATCAGCAAGAAATGATTCGAACCTTTATTACTTTCGAGTTTGGCAAAACGTAATACACATATGATAATATCATTGTCACGATGTATCCAATGATCATAGAAGCCGTTCGCGTAGTCCTTTGGTAAATGACATGAGAAACGATCACCCCTACAAATTATCATCATTGAGTACCTTTCAAATCATCGGAAATTTTAAATATAAAGCTAATAATTTAGAACAACTTACTCAATATTTTCAAGAACAACAAATAACTCATTCCATTCTTTGTATGGTGGACCTTGTTCCAAGCTATTTCTAACACTAAAGACTCTTCCGATAAGATCTACGAATATTTTCTGATAGTTAAACTAATCAAACACTTCAAACTTAACTTATAATATAATAATAAATTGTTACCCTTACCTACACAATAATCAGAATCAAAATATCCACTTTTAATATCATTGAATGATACAAAAGAGAAAAATTGATCTCAAGACAAAGGAAGGATTTTCTTAAACCATGTCCCATCTCTCCAATGAATTCTAAAACGATGGTCAGTTGGCCTAAAACCGCCATCAACATTGCTTAATCAGAAACTTGATAACATTATTCATTCACCTTCTTCCAAATCGTTTAGAAAGATGTCACGATAAGGAGAACCTATCAATACATGGATTTTTGTACCCTACGTAAAACATTATACATAAGTACATAAAACTAAATTAAATTTAAGTATACCTTCTCATCGACTACGATTAAGTCTGTTGATTTGAAAAGAGGATGACGACACTCAAATTTCCTCATAATTTTTACGTTAATTTTCCACTCATGAACGAAGGGGTTTAGGTCGTCCACATCGAAAAAATAGTCTCTCTTCCCGAACCCTTTTTTTATAGCATTGGATAGAAGGGTAGCCATATTTTTGTTTGAAAAACCTTTATAAAAGGATAATACATTCTGTCTTTAAAAAGTATTTATATATACATAATACAAAAATCTGTTTTGGAATTTTTACATCTAAAGATATTGTCAAATATTCATAATATTTATCATCGTCAAAATTTTAAAGGTATTTGTAAAATAATCATTAATTACTAAATTATTATTATTATGTTTCCCGATATTTTTGTAAGAATTCCGTTTTGTATAAGTATTCAATATTTTTTAGATATCTACATTCCAAATTATGCTATCACCACAAACATTTCGGGATAATCAAAAAATTCAAATATATTTTATATGTATATATATATATATATTTTTTTATCCTGATTGCAAACCTTATTTACAAAAGAGATTTAATTTCATATTTATATTCTATTTATCTTCATAATTTTTATGTAATTACCATAATTAGTTGTTAGTATATATAAATATATATATATATATCTAATACAATAGAATTCATTGATTAGATCATACTATAATTTATATTGGTTAGTTTCAAATTATTTAAATTAAATTCAAACAATCTTAATGTCAATTAATCTATTAATACAAATCTCTCTGAGAACTACTTCAAAATAAGATTATTATCTGATAATTCGTAAATTTAAAATATCAAAATAAAATTCAAGCTCAAATATCATAAATATTTTATGATATATCAAATTACACTTTAAAATTTCTTAATATCAGTTCTCCATTAAGGCAAAATCCTCAAACATTTGCGTGACTTGAGAACATTTTAGGATTGATCATGACCATTGTACAATTGTGCACCGTTGTTGTCAGCCATGTATCTACATTAACAATATATAATTAATTAACATATTTTATAGTCTAAGCAATAATATTTTTAACGTGTAGAAATAATACAAACCTTTGATAGTCAAAATGTAACACACATATGATATCAAAATCACAATGAATCCAGTTATTGAAAAAGACATTCGTGTAGTCTTTTGGTAAACGACATGATAATCGTTCAAACCTACAAATATACGTTGTGTACAATTAGAGACATTAATGAATACGATTGTATTATTAAATCAAAATTTCGATAATAGAACGACTTACTCAATATTTTCCAAAACGACATACAACTCATCCCATTTTTTATATGGGGGACCTTCATCAAAACGATTTCCAACAGTGTACACTCTTCCAATAATGTATGTTCATAAAATTTCCATTAGAAGTTAATTAACAGGTATTTTTAATTTTATAATATATTTTTTTTAATCTCACCTACACAATAATTAGGGTCTAATTTCCCTCTCTTGATATCATTAAATGATACAAAAGAATAAAACTGAATGGAAGACAAAGGATGAATTGTTCTAACCATGTCTTGTCTCCCCAATGTATCATAAAACGATGATCAGTTAGCTTAAAAACCCCATCAACTATGGTTAGTGAGAATCTTGATAACGTTATCCATTCACCTTCTTCCAGATCGTTTAAAAAGATGTCACGATAAGGAGGATGCATCATCACTTGAATTTTTTTACCCTACATTAAGAAAAGCAACATTTAAAAAAAAAAAATTATCAAACGGGATATATACTGTAAAATTACCTTATTATCAACTACAATCAAGTCTGTTGATTTGAAAAGAGGATGACAGACCTCAAACTTCCTCAGTATTTTGATGTTAATCGTCCACTCATGAATGAAAGGGTTTAGGTCATCCACATCGTAAAAATAGTCTCTCTTCCCGATTTTTTTTTAATAGGATCGGACAGAAGGTCTGCCATGTTTATAAAAGGGGAAAAAAATCTTATGGTAAAACTAAACCTACAATCTCGATTTTATAAAGTTGTTAGCGAAGATATTTCAATACATAATACATTTTCTTTTTTGGAATTTTTACATTTTACGATATTGTCAAAACTCAATATTTCTTTATCATTAGATAAACTCGATGGTATATATACGTTTTTCAGTAATCACCAATATATTTTTATATTTACCTAATCTTTTTTAGAAACTTACGAGTTTTAGAAGTTTTAAATATTTGTATAGATATCTAATTCAATGAATATAGGAACTATATAACCATGAACATTTTTGGAAAATATTAAAGTCCAAGACTAAATTATGTTTATTTACGATTTATAAGAATAACTTTAAAACAATTTTTTCGATTTCGTAATTAGGTCAATATCTCTATTTTATATTATCGCTTTAACGAATTATTAGGTTTTAGAATAATAAATTGAAGTCCCGATTATATTTTACGTCAGATAATAAAAATAAAAATATTCAAGAACAGAAAATGATTAAGATAAAATTCTTAACATTGTTAACCACTAAATAGAACATGAAGTTTATCCCAATCAATATTAGGAACAACACATTCTTTTTCATCTTTCTTAATAACAACCCTAACATCTTCTAGCCTGTTACGCTCTTCAACCAAGTCGATTTGCCCCTCCAAGATATCGTTTATTAGCGAGATCTGAGCATCGATTGTTTCAAGCTGACAGTTTAAGCCAACAGATTCTTCCTTTTTCTTGATTGTTTCAACATATCAAGAATCGTAGTGAAATGTCTCGTCGTTTCCTTTAGAACCACGTCTCTCGATTTTCGGAACGCTTGTTTAACCATGTCGATTGCTCCATCTTCCCATTCGAAATCTGACATGAGCTCTTTCCGTTTCCTAGAACTTCCACCTCCATCTCTAATTCTGAAAAAAATATTTATAAAAATCTTTAAACTTACAAACTAAGAATTGATGAAACGAAAAAAGTAATTAAATATCGTTTGAGATCTTACCACAAGGATATGGATGATAATAAACTTTTTTTTTCTCTCTTTGTTGACAGGGGAAAACAAAAGGTCACGATATGAATATAAAGACGTAGAATGCTTAAATATTAGTTCTAAGAGTCGCGAAGGTTCTCATATTGGCGTCTATTAAGACCAGGCCCATATAGGTTAACCAAGAAAAACCTTCGTTCCTCTTTTTCAAAATTTAGAATAAAGTTTAATTAGAATCAAGTGAGACTACTTGTAAAGATATTTTATTTTAGTAAAATACTTAATAAAATTAAACATAATCATACCAAAGTTTCAACAAACTATAGCTTGTTGCTCGAACCACAGAATCAATCTTCATTTCATTGTCTTCATCACTGGAACCAACGTCTAGCCAGCGTCTATAAAAATTGAACAATTCAGGATTAAACTTCCCACATAATTTTGTTTATACTATTTTTTCAATTTATTAAATTAATTAAATTACAGCATATCGCCAGTATTAATTCCAGCCACTTCATCTTCAAGAATGACCTTTGAGCATCGTAACTGAGACATCAGATATTACATACCTAGCAAAGTAGAATTTAAGTAAAAATGATATTTTTGAGTGGTATATGAGACTAAATATTGAATTGTACCTTCGTAAACAGAGATCCTCCAAAACAGAAAAGTACACATTATTGGTTGATTAGAATAGGTAGGTGAAGAAACAATTTTTCTGCTTCTCAAGAAATGCAGTACAAACCGAACCAACAGCAACACATTCAATCTCTTGGCCACTTTCAGAAAAAAAATTGATTGTGTATAATTTAATCAATAACTGTTTAAAATAAAATTTGTATGTATTTACAATGTTATAGAAAGTTTTAAAACATCTCTTACTGATGTGTCTGCATTTTATAGGGTTTTAACTATAGTTTTTAGGTTTGTTTTGAGTCTTTTCCTAGGTCCAAGTGTGCTTTTAGAGTCCTTTTAGTCGTTTGTGAGTCTTTACAGGTTCTAGGTGACTTTGGAAGGAATCTGAGCGTTTTGGGGGTGAAAATATGCATCTGGAGCTAAATTGGTTGAAGACTGATCGAGCTAGTCAGCAGATAGAGTGAGAGCAGAAAACGTTCTAGATCGACTGATCCTTTCTAGATCGACCATTCCCATCCCCGACGCAATATTTCATTTTCTGATTTATAACGATTTTTTAGGGATTTATTTTACTATTTAACCACGGGTTCGACCCCTAGAAAAACAACTTTTACTCTACGCCGTTTTTGAGCACTTGTAAGCCTGGGAGAAGATCTCTAATCCTTTCTAACCCTTTGGAGAAGAATTATGAACCCTATTATCTCTTTTTGCAATTCAAACATGTTTTCTTCATATTTGATTTGTGATTGCTTCTGTTCGATGTCTGAGTAGTCTTACTGTAGGGTTTCGGGTTTCAAAGGGGTTTATGATTCACTAGTTAGGTTGTTAGATTTGGGATTGACCTAAGTTCTTCATCTATTGGTGTTTATTGCGTTAAACTAGATTATCTACCTAGTTTTATGATCATTAAGTTTAATTCATCTAGGCATCAAAAGTGTTGTTGAATTACTTGAAAGAACTAGGTAGCTAGGCGATCCTCAGCCAACGACAGTTGAAGGTGGGGCACCTTGTGAACATAATCGAACTAGAATTTAAAGCTTGCTAGGATTGTTTAGATTCAAACGATGGTTTAGAATTCATTCGATCCTTGCATAGATAACTAATACTGCGACAGTAGGTTAGTTTTATATTTGAGATTTGAGTTCAAGAACTTCCTAAAGCTATCCCAATCCAACTCAATTTCGTGATCATAACCCTTGATTGATTCCCTGCGCTCAACACTTTCTCTAAATTTTTACAAACCTTTATTTATTTCCTGCTTTGATTCGGTTACTGAGAAACAATTTTCCTATTGCTTTAGCTATACTCGGTCTACATAATTTCATAGTGTATCGTTTGGTCTCTGTGGATTCGACCCTGAAGTGCTTCGATGACACCACTTGATCGTGGTTGAGAGTGCTTTGGGTTATTGATTTAACTCTAGATCAATTTGGCGCCGTTGCCGGGGACCATAACGTTCCTTTGAAATTTTAGATTCACGTATAGTCTAAGGTTTCTTTTTATTTCAGTTATTAACAGGTTCTTGGAACTTTATTTCTTGGTTTCAGGTGTATGCATACAAGGAACAGCAAGAAAACTGATCTGCGCATACTAGGGAACAAGGAATTAGCACAGCTCGAACGCGAGAACCGGAGAGCAAAAGCACAGACCAATTCTATGGCTGACGGAGAGAACACAGGAGCTAATCGCCCAACCCTCAACTTGGCATCATCCAACAACAGCAGAGGCAGAACCAGCAAGAGCAAGCCGAACTGACCCACCTCCGAGGCAAGCCACCTTGCGGGATGAAGATGCTCAGAATAGGCTGTTTTGCGAATCGATCTGCGATTCAACCTCCCGCTCCTGCAAGGCAAGACTATGAGATTAAACATAGTCTAATCAATCTGGTTCAGAACCGCGTGTCCATGGTTTGCCATCAGAAAGTCCTCTAGATCACATGAAGCTTTTGAGAGGCTGACCAGTACGACGAGGTCCAATGGTGTACCCTATGACTATCTAATGCTGACTCTATTCCAGTTCTCTTTGGCGGATAAAGCACTCAGATGGCTAAACTTGTTGGATGCTGGATCACTCACCACTTGCGCAATGTAGAGCTACTTTCTTAAATCACTTCTACACCAAGTCACGCTCAGCCAAGCTACGAAGCAAGATCACTACATTCTCGCAGGGAGGCATGGAGTCATTTTGTGAAGCATGGGAAAGGTTCAAGGAGTATCTTCGCGATTGCCCTCACCACGGTTACACTCAGAGAATCTGATGAATATTTTCTATAGGGGCATCGAGCAGAAGTACCAGATGGCATTGGACACGGCCAGCAAGGGAGACTTCTCCACCAACACCGCGAATGAAGCCAATGCACTGATTGAGAATCTTGCAGCCAGCAATAGCAACCATGGCACAGACTATGACCGCACGGTTAGGTGAATTCCATAGAAATGATGCTATTAAGGATCTCACTGCCAAGTGAATCTCCTGCTGAAAAGGGATCACCAGAGTGTCAACTTGTGCGAGGAACAAGTTGGAGGATATGCAGATTTTGGAGCTAAGACATACCAAGAGGGTACGGAGGAAGTAAATTATATGGGAGGACAAGGGAACTTCCAAAATCGAGGTTTTAACCAGAATTTTAGGAATCATCCTAATCTGTCCTACAGGAGCAATAAGTCTCGGATAGCAACTTTGACAGGGCT
>JALLKC010000259.1:0-29193 GCA_024034495.1 Camelina laxa | reverse complement strand
AGGCTGTTGAGGTGGATAAACTTGGTCTTGAGGGTTGGCCACATTGGTACTCCTATAAGAGAGATTGTTGTTTTTGAAACCTCCTTGGTTGTAGCCTCTGTCATAGTCTTCATTATAGTTGCCATCCGATTGAGCAAGATTTTCAACCAACTCCCAGCCTTCTTCAACATTTTTGTTGAGGAAGTTTCCATTTGAGGCTGTGTCAAGAAGCATTCTGATCTTGGGAAGCACTCCTCTATACAAAGTGCTTAAAAGGGACTCATTGCTGAAGCCATGGTGAGGACACTGAGTCTGGAATCCTTTAAACCGTTCCCAAGCTTCACAAAAACTCTCATTATTCCTTTGAGCAAACCCAGAGAGATTTCATTTCTCAATCTAGCAGTTCTAGCATTGGAAAAGAATTTGGCCAAGAAAGCCTTCTTGCAAGCATCCCATGTGGTTATTGCTCCAGTAGGAAGAGTTCTTCTCCCAAGGTGAGCCTTATCTCAAGTGAGAATGGAAATAGCCTTAACTTGAAGCCATCCTCACTGACTCCATTGATCTTAGTGAGACCACATATCCTATCAAATTCATCAAGGTGGTCCAGGGGATCCTCCATTGGCAACCCTGGAACTTATTGGCTTGAATCATTGAGATCAATCCATTTTGATCTCAAAATTGTTGTTGGCAAAAGTAGGAGGCACATACCAGCTCTCTGGTTATGTGTGTTTGGTGCATCTCCAGCACCAATGTTTCTTGCTCTTGGAGCTTGTTGAGGTTGATTATCCATTAGCACTTGTTGTTCTTGTTCCTGATAGATCCTTGTTTTCTGCTGTCTCAGGTCCCTTGGTGGTTTTGTTGATGTGATCAAGGAGTCTCTGAAGATTGTGAGGACCCTTGGACCTTGTTTGCATCAACAGAGTCGAGTACAGACTCGGACAGGAACTCGGTCGAGCGGCAGGCTCGAGTGGGTGGTCGAGTCGACTGGGAACTGATGTCTATTTGTATCCGGCTTCTGACTCGATCAGGTGCTCGAGCACACACACGGTCGAGTGGTGGTCGAGTTGATGGTCGAGTGGTACTGAAACTCAATCACAAACAAGCAGAAGAAGAAACAAGATCAGTAGTGAACAAGTTGATAAACGAACTAAATCTTAGACTTTTATGGATCCTAATTGTCACAAAACACACTCAATAGGCAACGGCGCCAAATTGAAACAAGATATTTATGGTGGAAAGTGAAAGATGGAATGGTTGATGATGAATGAATGCAATGAATGGATGGATGGTAAGGTGTTTCAATTCCCCTTATGCAGTTGCAGTATAAGAGGTATCAATCCAATTTGAGTGTTTGTAAACAGTTAAGATATGCATAAAGATCTAATTTAAGCCAGATGTAAAGGATGTTTGTCACTAACAATCTTATGATGAAAATGTAAAGTGCAGAAGGTAAACTAAATGAACTGAGAACTAAATGCAAATGAATCAGGATGATTAAGACAGTAATGATGCAACCAACAGAAATAGAAACTAAGCTAAAAGAACTATGCAAGACAAAATGAACAGGACAATAAATGCAGCAGAAATGAAACAGGAATGAAACAAGACAATCACAAATCATAAACAGCAGAGTTCTGGGGATGAACTCGAGCCAGCACTCGACAGTGTAGGTCGAGTGAGTGGTCGAGCTAGACTAAACGCAGAAAAAGAGCAATGCAATAAAACAGTAATGCAAGACGGATCAAACTACAATCAAGCAACAGGATTAAGACTGTAAAATCAATAAACAAGGAAGGACTTGAGGAGGGATTCATGGGCTGGACTACTGATTGAGGCTATCTAACTTGATCAACAAATCTCAAACAACATGAGCTAATCTCTAGACATATGAATCTAAGACAAGTTTCTCCCACTCTCATGGTCAAGAAACAATCAAACCTATGCATTTCTAGACTTGCTCTCACATAGTAAAGAATCTACACAAGCAGGCAGTAAGAAATATGTCTCATACCTAACAAAACCTCTAATCTCTTAGCAAGCAAGATGGTAAGCTCTAGATCTAGCCTTATCTATGCCTCTTAAACATTGGTGTGATGCTAAGATGCTTGAAAAAAGATCCTACCCTCTCAGATATAGGATCAGCATTAAGAACATCTACCCTAGAAGAGATCTACAACAATCAAGCTTGATCAAGCCAAACAAACCTCATTCACAGCCCAGCCTAACCCATCCTCAAGATCCTAAGCTACTACTCACAAGAACACATGATGAACATCAAAATCATAAACCCAGAAAAGATTGAAACTTGCATCATTAGAAAGATAAAACAAAGATCTACAATATTGAAAAAGAAATGAAACTTAAATTCTCAATATTAAGAAAGTTATTAAACTAACAATATTGAAGAACTTAGTCTTTTTCAAGTACAAGATCTAGGAAAATAAAAGCAAAAAGAATAAATCCCAAAAGGGTAAATACTAGTTTTGAGAATATCTAAAAAGCTACTCCTTTTGTGGCTGCAGGTACAAGGCTTTATATAGGAGGGGAGTGGAAGCCTAAAAATACTAAAAGACAAAATAGTCAACGGCTCGGTCAACTCGACTGTGCTCGGTCGAGTGGCAGGTCGAGCTGGCTTCTCTCGTGCATTCTCCACTCGGTCGAGTCCTCCTCAGCACACGGTCGAGTGTCTGGTCGAGTGTGCGGTCGAGTTGGACTCCGGACCTTGTTATTTCAGCCTTGACTCTCTTGGTTTCCCTTCATGATTGTTTCACTTCTTCCTCAGCATTGCTTCCATGCTCCTTAAGCTTCAAAATCACCTTTATGCATGTAAAGATGCAAATGCAATGCAACTAAACTCTAATGCATGATTAGTCCTAAAGCTATGCAATAATGGTGAAAATGGATAGCAAAAGATGCAAAAGATGTGAATATACTAAGGGAAAACAGGGTAAAATATATGAACATCAACAGATCTGTGATTTAGGAGTAGTTAAAGAGAAACGAAAAATGAGATGAAAGAGATGAAAGAGAGTCAGACATATGAATGAGGGTAATATAAAGGAAAAACAATAGGAAAACGAAACTCACGTCTATTATTAGGTTAACTGATGGTTTCCCGCCAAAATATCACTTTACGGCTGAGTTATAATCATTACGGGAAAACGAAAGGTCATGTGACGGCTTAGTTATAGTGAGTTATGGCTGAGTTATCACAAGAAACAATCTGAAAGTAAATGGATGATATATATGACTAGTTTCTGTAGACTCTTTCGCAGAAAACTCTACACATAGACGTAGCTGATCAGTTTTCCATAGCCCCAAAAACATTGCAACTGTCGATCATTGGAGACAAAAACTGGTGGAGTATCATGCGCCATATGTTTCAGTGCCCTGTTCGAGAACATGTAGCTCAGTTTTAGCTCATGGCTAAACGCGTCCAATCCGTAGTCAGCTCCACAAGCTTGTCGTGTGTTGTGCCTCCATCTATATGCGCAATTATACACCCTCTATCATCGGTGTTAAATACATATCTCTGTGTCTTTACCCAATTACCGGAAACAAATAGTACTGGAACTGGATCCATGAAAGAAAATGAAGAACAAGGTGAAGAAAAAGTAGAAGAACAAGGTGAAGAACAAGTAGAAGAACAAGGTGAATAAGAAGGTAAATAGTTCACTTATTAACCAGTTGAAGAACAAGCGTCTAACAACGTTTCGAATTTCCGGAGAAAAAAAATGATGACATGGAATGCTGACATGGATGATGCGTCCGACGTGGCAAGTCAGCCATCAAAAAATTAATAACTCAGCCATCAACTCAGTCACAACATGAAAAACATTACAGTAATTAAAAGGCAAAAAAATTGCTGCCAAATTCACCCGCTTCATCATTTGAAAATATGTAACTCAGCCGTATCGTTTAATAAGTCAGCCATAACTGAATAACATTCTAGTAATTAATCTTTTGCTACTAAGTCAACCGTCAAATGGCTGAGTTGTACGATAAGTCAGCCTATCACGGCTAAGTTATAGTTTTTTTTTTCATAACTCAGCCGTAACAACATCTCATAAGTTAGCCGTTTTTCATAACTCAGGCAGTCGAAAAATGGTAACTCAGCCAAAATTGTGACAACTCAATCATTGGCTGAAAACTCAGCAGTAAGGACAGCTGAGTTAGAGCATACTCAGCCAGATTTTAATAAGTCAGCTATAACACTTAGCTGAGTTATGCTCTAACTCAGCCGTCGCTTTTACTCGATTGTTTTTTGAAACTCAGCCGCAGCATATACCTATAACTCAGCCACAACATACCTCTGTAACGCATTACGGCAAATTATGGTTACACGTCATCGATTCGACGTGGCGTCTAACGTGACAATGACATTTAATTACGTTTCTGATAACATAAAACAGGCACGCGGTTTAAAAAATAGCTAAAATATTCTTAGTATAAAAAAGTTATTTGTAGATTCTGGTAATATTACCTAAAATGAATAACATTGAGTAATTCACCCTTTAAAAAACATGAAAACTTTCAAAGAAAAAAAAACCAATTGTTAATTTCAAAAAGAAAGAAAACCAATTGTCGTACGAAACGAAAAGAAATAAAGGAAGAAACTTATCTTTTGGTCTTAGATACACTCGTACTTTGTACACACACATTTATGGAAAGATAAGTGAAAGAGAAAAAAACTGAAAATGAGAAAATAAACTCCACTGTTGTTCGAAGATGAAAAAGAACCAACGATTCTTGGATATTTTAGGACCACTATGCTGATATAGCCACTTACGCACCCCCAAACATATTAAAATAATAGTCATATGTTTTGTGTTTCGGTGATCAACAGGTTAATTAAAACCTAATATGCACTCAACCACACAATTTAGTGGTGTCATCGTAACACTTCAGGATCGAATCCACAGAGACCAAGCAATGCACTAAGAAATTTTATAGATCATATATAGCTAAGACAAAGAGAAAGTTTGTGTTTCAAGCAACCAATTAAAAACGGAAAATAAATAAGGGTTTTGAAATCAGCTAAAGATATCGGGTGTAGGGAATCAATTAGGGGATATAACCATAAATTTAGATGATAGATTGGGAAAGCAATAGACACCGTTCTTGAACTCAAAACACAATTATATAACTAACCTACTTCCGCAGCGTTAGCTAACTATGAAAATAATTAATTAGATCCTAAACTTCCGTTTGAATCTAGGTAAACAAGCAAGCATTAAGGTTCAAGTTTGATTTGTTCACAAAGTGCCTCAACTGCAACTTCCGTTGGCTAAGGTCCACCTTGCTCACCTAGTTTTTTTCAAGCAATTCAACAACACTTTTGATGCCACGATGAATTAAACCTAAAATCATAAACTAGGTAGCTAATCTAGTTTAAGCATTAAAAACAACAATAGATGAAGAACACAAAAGATCAATCCCAAATCTAACAACCTAAGTTTAGAGAATCATAAACCCCTTTAGAAACCCCGAAACCCAACAGAGAAACTACTCAGCCATAGAGAAACAGAAACAACAAATCAAAGATGAAGAAAACATGTTTGAATTGCAAAAGAAAATAATAGGGTTCAGAATTCTTCTCCAAAGTGTGAAAAAGGATTAGAGATCTTCTCCCAAAGCTTACAAGTGCTCAAAGGCTGTGTAGAATAAACTTCTGTCTCTCGATTTCGAGCCTCGTGCTTAAATAGTAAAATAAAACCCTAAAAGTCGGTTTAAAACATAAAAGGTATAGTTGCTTCGGGTACAGGACTGGTCAATCTCGAATGAGGATCACCCGATCTCGGATGTTTTTCTGCCTTTGCTCCATCTCCTTGCTGGTCCGATCAGCCTTCAACCAATTTAGCTCCAAATGCATGCTTTCATCCCCAAAACATTCAGTTTCCTTCCAAAGTAGCCTAGAACCTGTACAGACTCACAAAAGACCAAAAGACTCTAAATGCACACTCGGACTTAGCAAAAGACTCAAAACAAGTGTAAAAACTATGGTTAAAATCCTATAAAATGCAGACACATCATTTCCCCCGGATTTGAATCTTTGCTTGTCCTCAAGCAAGAACAGACAAAAACTTAGGAACAGAGAAAAGGTTTGAAAGTGGAAACTCACATATTCTTGGGAACCTCTTATTTGCACTCTTCATCACATCGAATTAAGAACTACTTTTGGTACTCTGCCCATGATTAGAATCAACACTCCCTACTTTGAACTCCACAACCATAAAGAACCTTCAACATTGAAACATATCTTTTTTGTGGGTGTGATGATGGAATGATATAGATGATGATGATGAATGGCAAGAGGTTTCAATTACTATTATGTTGTTGTAATATAAGAGATGTCAATCCATGATGAATATGATGCAAGCAATCAGGATATGAATATTTGTCTAAGTCAAACCAAATATGTAGGATGTTTGTCACTAACAACCTAATGATGAATGTAAAATGCAGAAAGTAAAAGCTACTAGAACAAGATACTAGATGCAAGGAGAACAGGATGATCTAAGCAACAATGCAATGAAACATAAACTATAGTAATGCAAGACAAGTAAAGAACTAATGCAAGGCAAGTAATGAACATGATTGAACAGGAAACTAAATAAATGCAACAGGAATGCAACTAAAATGAAACAGAAAATGAGACAAGACAAACACAAAGCATAAACAAAAATTTTGGGGATGAGCTCGAGCAAGCACTCGATCGAGTGTGCGATCGAGTACAGGGTCGAGTTGGACAAATGCGAGAGACAGAGCAATGCAAACAAAACAGAGCAAAACAATAGTAAACCAAACAACAGGCAAACAACATGATTTAAACTAGAAAATCAATAGACAAAGAAAGTCTTGAGAAGGAATTCATGTGCTGGACTATGGATTATGGTCATCTAATTTGGTCAACAAATCTCAAACAACATGAGCTAATCTCTAGACAATGATCTCCTAGAACATGTTAATCCACTCTCATGCAAAAACAATCAAGCTCATATATTTCTAAACTAGTTCTTACATAGCAAAGAACATATACAAGCAAGCATTAAACAACATATCATTTATGTCAAAACTCAAACAAGACATCTAATCTCTTAGCATGCTGATATGCTCAAATTTACCCTAGAGCTACTCTCTAAAATTAAGAGGTCAATGTAGTATTTAGGGATCAAATCCACAAGAACTCTAGATTCACACAATAGATTTAATAATCTTTTAATTATGCTAAACAGAAATATTTTAATCAAATTGCAAAATAAAACAGAAAATAAAAAAGTTGTAAGTCAATAGGAATAAACGCTAGGCCTAGGGAAATTCTCAGGAAATCATGGAACTAGCAGGATTCAACAATTAAGCACCGTTCTTGAACTTTAAACACAATTGTAAAATAAATCAGTTCTAACTGTAAATATTATCTAAGTTTTAAAACCAGAAAATCCAAATATCTTTGCAAAATTCAAGTTAAAAACCAGCAATAAAATCAAGTTTAGATAAGTTCACAAAATCACTAATTCAAATCTCTTTGCAAAAAGTAATCTTGCTCACTAAAGGTTTTATCAGGAAAATCAATTATATTCTCATATCAATCAATAATCCTAAGATCTAAATCCAGATGACTAATCAAAGATCTAGCATTAATAACAACCTATGGTGAAGAACAAGAAAGATAATGAATCCTAGATTAACAGATCTAATAATCCATGAAATCCCTAATGAGAAACCCTAAACCTAACAAGCAGATCTACTCAGACATAATTGTAAGAACACAAATCATGAATAAAATAGATAGCATTAAGAGATTAAAAATAGAAGAAAAGGAGTTCTGAATCTTCTCTGGAGGAGTCTTGATTTTTCTCTCCAAAATCTCTCTAAAATCTCTCACGGGGTTTCTCTCAAAAGTTGCAGGGAAAAATAAAGCTTAGGTCTAAACAATGACCATAAAAATCCTATTTATATTCCTAAACACGTCCAAGGACTAATGATGCAAATATGGAAAACTTTGGGGCAGCTTTGTAAATCTTCAAAACTTGTGGGAAAACTTCCGATTTCTTCTTGTGGCCTAGCATCGATCGACACATATGAAGCATCGATCGATACCTTCTCTAAATTTGTCTCCCAACTTTGCAACTTCAGCCTCAATGCTTGAATGTGCTCTAAATCCTCCTATTTAGCTCCATTATGCTCCCATCCATGTTAAATCCTATAAAGACTCAAAAGACTCTAAAAATACCAAAAAGATTCTATAAATAAGAATTATATCATGGCTAAAAACACCTAAAAATCATGATATATCAACTCCCACAGACTTAGCATTTGCTTGCCCTCAAGCAAATCAAAAACTTCATCTGTGAAAGAGGTTTGAAAACGCAGAAACTCTATTTTTTTTAAAGTAATGCCATGATCATCCAAACCTTAATCTACTTGCTTAGCAGATAAATCCAAATCGAACCACCATGTACTTCTCCGTTGACTTTCATAGCATCCCAAATTCAAACCAAATTCTACTACTTCCTCCATTAAGCCTCCATCGGTGAGTCTCATCAATTTGATCAATATCAAGAACCTTCTAGACTCATTCCGTACAATACCATAACAAGCAAGACATATCTTTTACCTCATGTGGTATTCTTTCTCTCCCCCAGACTTATTCTTTTTTATCTTCCTTTGAGCTTTGCTTTGTTTTTTTTTTCTTCTTTTTTTTTTTTTTTTTTTTCTAAGTAGTAGGCGAATAATGGGGTCATCTGTAATTTACCTACCCCTCGCTTCCAAGCTTTGTATGATCATTTGACTCAAGAGTAGAATAATTAGTTCAAAAGTAATTTACCTACCTCTCTAAACTGATAAAAATCATCTCATCTTTTATTCTCTCTTTTTTTAACAAAGCTCTCAAGATTTTTTTAACTTGAATAAGGGAGAGGAGTACCATTTTCTTTCCGAAGTCTTACTTGTCAGGTGTGAACAAGGAGTCAAGCTCTATGAACATCAATCTCCTTGATGAGGTAAAAAGAAAAGTATAGAAATTACCTCAAGCTTTTATGGATTCTGTTGGAAATTCGGATGTCTCTGGTTCACTGGTCAGCCATTGGATTTTCATTAGTCGGATTTGTGGATTCAATCTGCAGCATTAATCAACCAAGACAGTACACTAAAAAGAAAAATCATAGTTCCCAACAAAATTTTGACTCAATAAAACATTTTTTTTTTGTGACACTCAAAAACAAAAACGTAGTTAGTAACTACTTCCCCCAGACTTAAACAACACTGTCCCTAGTGCTATCAAGTAAGAGATTGGCGAATAAAATAAAATAAATGAAAATCAAAAGAAAAATGATAAAGATAAACCTACCAGTGGGTTGCCTCTCACTAAGCGCTTGTTTTCAGTCATTAGCTTGAATGTGTTGGATCTCAGGCATCCGGTGGATCAGAACATGGCAGTGAATGCTTCCGAGAGAATGTCCTCTTCATCCAAGGTGGTGTATAAGCTTTTGGTGTATGAGGTCTGCCAAGGATGTGAGGAACAGGACCAGGGCGGGACTTAGGTATGGGTGGCTTTCTTTTAATTCCTGCAAAATCATCAACAGAAGAAACAAGCGCACTACGATAATCTCGTGGTTTGGTTAACTGCACAACAGTTTTTGTACCTTTCAAATTCCTATTGATGAATGGAGAAGGTTTGGGAGAAGGAGATGCATACCTTGGCCTTACCTGTGGGTTCTGGATTGTGGAATGGTGAGATTTCAGCCTTATAAATGGTCTAGGACTTGCAGAAAAGGAATCAACTTGAGAATCTTCGGTTTTGGATGATTCCGAGCCGTGTCTGGAAGGAGTGTCGATCGATGCAACAGCTGCATCGATCGATGCTTGGTCTGCAACTCGTGTTTCTTCAACAATTCTGAAACTAACCTCTGAAATCTGTGTTTCCATCACAAAAACGTCATCTACCAGCGACTTGTCATGCATCAGAACCTCATCATGATCTCTAGTACTGATTAGATGATCTCCACTCAAATCTTCAAGCTCAACAGCTTGCTTACTCACTTTCTCAACAGTCTCCAACTCTTTGAGATACGCAACAGTAATGTCTTCATGAAGCTCTATGATCAGATCATCATCTGAAGCAATCTCCACAGATAATGTCTGACCATCAATGGTGGGAACCCTTCTCAGCTTGTCCATCTCAAAGTTCATGACCAAATCATCCACATTCAAAGATATGTGTCCTTTCTTAACATCAATGATAGCACCAGCTGTAGCCAAGAATGAGTGTCCTAAGATGAGAGGATCACTAGGCTCTTTGTCATATTCCAGCACCACAAAGTCAGTAGGAATCATGCAATCTCCAATCTTGATTGGAATATCCTCTAAGACACCTTCAGGAATACTTCTAGACCGATCAGCTAAGATAAGAGAGATCTTAGTTGGCTTGAAATCTGTCATCCCAAGTCTCACAGCAATAGAATGTGGCATCAAGTTAATACTAGAGCCAAGATCACAAAGTGAGTGTGCAAACCTTCCTGTTGAAATAGAACAATCTAACCCAAAACTTCCAGAATCTGGTAACTTCTTTGCAATCCTACTCTGAATCATTGCACTCACTTTCTCAGAGACAACCACTTTCTCTTTCCTCTCTTTCTTCCTCTGAGCAGGCTGGTTCAACAAAATTGAGCTAACATCCTTGGTAAGCAAAGCTCCTTCCTCAGGGCTCTTCACATATCTCTTAATACCAGGAGAAAACTTTACTGCATCAATCAAAGGCATTTCTGAAACAAGATTTTTATGGTGATGAGGTGAAGATGGAATGGATGATGATGAATGTATGCAATGATGGGTAAGGTGTTTCAATTGCCCTTATGCAGTTGCAGTATAAGGGGTATCAATCCAATTTGAGTGGTTGTAAACAGTTAAGATATGCATAAAGATCTAATTTAAGCCAAATGAAAAGGATGTTGCCACTAAACAATCCTATGGTGAAAGTGTAAAGTGCAGAAGGTAAACTAAATGAACTAAGAACTAAATGCAAATGAAATAGAATGATTAAGACAATAATGATGCAATCAACAGAAACAGAAACTGAGATAAAGAACAAATGCAAGACAATAATGAACAGGACACTAAATGAATGCAGCAGAAATGGAACAGGAATGAAACAAGACAATCACAAATCACAAATAACAGAGTTCTGGGGATGAACTCGAGCCAGCACTCGACCGAGTGTAGGTCGAGTGAGTGGTCGAGCTAGACTAAACGCAGAAACAGAGCAATGCAATAAAAACAGAGTAATGCAAAGACAGATCAAACTACAATCAAGCAACGGGATTAAGACTGAAAAATCAATAAACAAAGAAGGACTTGAGGAGGGATTCATGGGCTGGACTAATGATTGAGGCTATCTAACTTGATCAACAAATCTCAAACAACATGAGCTAATCTCTAGACATATGAATCCAAGACAAGTTTCTCCCACTCTCATGGTCAAGAAACAATCAAACCTATGCATTTCTAGACTTGCTCTCACATAGTAAAGAATCTACACAAGCAGGCAGTAAGAAATATGTCTCATACCAAACAAAACTTCTAATCTCTTAGCAAGCAAGATGGTAAGCTCTAGATCTAGCCTTATCTATACCTCTTAAACATTGGTGTGATGCTAAGATGCTTGAAATCAGATCCTACCTTCTCAGATATAGGATCAGCATTAAGAACATCTACCCTAGAAGAGATCTACAACAATCAAGCTTGATCAAGCCAAACAAACCTCATTCACAGCCCAGCCTAACCCATCCTCAAGATCCTAAACTACTACTCACAAGAACACATGATAAACATCAAAATCATAAACCCAGAAAAGATTGAAACTTGCATCATTAGATAGATAAAACAAAGATCTACAATATTGAAAAAGAAATGAAACTTAAATTCTCAATATTAAGAAAGTTATTAAACTAACAATAAAGAGAAATTTAGTCTTTTTCAAGTACAAGATCTTAGGAATAAAAAGCAAAAGGAATAAATCCCAAAAAGGTAAATACTAGGTTTTTAAGAATATCTAAAAAGCTGACTAAAAAGCTGACTCCTTTTTGTGGCTGCAGGTACAAGGCTTTATATAGGAGGGGAGTGGAAGCCCTAAAAATGCTAAAAGACAAAATAGTCAACGGCTCGGTCAACTCGACCTGTGCTCGGTCGAGTGGCAGGTCGAGCTGGCTTCTGTCGTGCATTGTCCACTCGGTCGAGTCCTCCTCAGCACACGGTCGAGTGTCTGGTCGAGTGTGCGGTCGAGTTGGACTCCGGACCTTGTTATTTCAGCCTTAACTCTCTTGCTTTCCCTTCATGATTGCTTCACTCCTTCCTCAACATTGCTTCCATGCTCCTTAAGTTCCAAAATCACCTGTTTATGCATGAAAAGATGCAAATGCAATGCAACTAAACTCTAATGCATGATTAGTCCTAAAGCTATGCAATAATGGTGAAAATGGATAGCAAAAGATGCAAAAGATGTGAATATACTAAGGGAAAACAGGGTAAAATATATGAACATCAACACCCCCAAACTTAGTCTTTGCTTGCCCTCAAGCAAATAAGCAAGACATAAGAATGTAGGTGAGGTTTGAAAGTGGGATCTCAGCTCCTAAAGCTTGCAAACAGACCATCTAGAATCAATGTCCAAGTTACTAGTACTATGATGCAAGTTGAATGAGCTGTACTTAAAGACTTTAGACAAGCATGTCACAACCTTTACTGATTTGAGCCTTAGATATCCACATGCATTCAAATCAACCATTTCCTTTAACATTCATTAATCAAGAACATGAATCAATTCTATGCAATGCTTAAACTCATTTGGCTTGGAGGTAAAGGCTTTGAGACAATGATAGTCTCTTTAAGAGTGGGGCTTATCAATATCAAGGTTCTCTCATAAAAAATGGATTGAGCTTTAGAAGAATGCTAAAGGTAAGAACACCTAGACACATACAAGAATAAAACCTTGTCTACCCAAAGGTACCCAAAGTGTTTATCCTAGCAATCTAAACCCAAATGATCCTAGTGCTACCCTTTAACTTCTTCTTTTCTCTTTCACCCTTTTCTCTTTTGATTTTCAAGTCTTAGGAGAGGTTTCTTATTTGATCTTTCTAGTGGGATGGGGGATTCTTACTTATTTGCTATGGTTCTCTTTTCTTCTTATTCTTAAGACATACAAGCTTTTTGCTAGACTTTTCTTTTCTTTCTTTTCTTTTCTTTAACTAGAACCATCTTCAACATTTTTTTGCTTCCCATCCTTTCACTAGACCTTGCTTAAACACAATTTCCTCTTAAAGACTCTACCCTTTTTCTTTCTTTTTCTCCTTTTTTTTTTCTTTTCTTTTCTTTTCTTTAACTTCCAAGTCCCAAACCCAACAAATGAACCACCTAGTCCTATCTAGTTTGAAAAATGCAAACTAGAACTACACAAGGCTTTACTCTTGTCAGTTCAAACCTAACACTTTCTACCAAGCTCAATCTAAAAATAGGCCTCACACACTCAAGAATAAACATGGCTTGAAAGAAGGGTTGGTTAAGGGTAGGGAAACTGATTCTTAATGAGGAAATCAGCTACTTGGATCAACAAGAGTGGTAAAAAGGAGAAAGATGATCCAAATATGTATATGGTATCCATGAGTTTAAAGCAATGCACACATTGATAATTGAAAGTCAATATTAAGTTCTTATAGATAGGAAATGGCATCAAATCACAACATGCTTCAATTTAGACTAAATGCAATGCAGGAATTCAATGCTTGGTTCAATCTTATGCTTCTAACCACTCAACTAGCATCAAAGTACTATTAACTTGGGCATTGATCCTAGTCTAGTGAATGAGCAAGCTAACAAGGAAATACTCATCATAGATCCCTAATGCAAGCAGTCCTATATGATAAAGAAAATACTTGAATTTGCAATGCAAACTACATGAACACTCTTTTTTTATGAAGATTTTGCAAAAATTTTCAAATTTTTAGGGTTTTTCTATGCCTTAGATGCTATGCAAATATTAACATGATGATGCTAAAAATTTGAAATAAGAAAACAAAACACAATGTCAAATGCTATCTCAAACCCTCCCCCAAACTTAAATCACACAGTCCCTTGTGTGAAAGAAATTTGTTTGAGGATTCAAGACTTAAAACAAAACACACAATATGAAATGCAAATGGTATTTACAATGGAAAGGTGATAGTGTTACCTCAAGGATTGTAGAAGAAACTATCCACATCCTCCTGCATGCTATCAAAGGTGTAGCTGGGGTCTTGTTGGTGACTTGGAGAGGGGGATTCGGGCAGCTCGACGATGGCGATCGACCGTGACTCGGTCGAGTGCATGTCCGAGTGGGGGGGTCGAGCTGGACTGCGGATGTCATAACTCTGTCCTTGCTGCTGTTGGTAGAACTGGTGGTAGAGGGCTGGATCCGTGAAGTAGTGGGGTGGGATGGGAGGGTAACCTGGATAAGCAGCTTGAGGTGGGAAGCCATATGGTTGTCTGTGCTGGAACTCGGTCGAGTGCACTGGTGGTGCTCGGTCGAGTGGGTGCTCGAGTGACCCGGTCGAGTGCCTCGAAAACTGCTGTTCTCGGGTACTTGAGCTCCTCTTCCTCTGAATTGGCTCATACATTGAAGTCCTAGCTGGTTCCACAGGATTCGCAACCCTTGAAAGTGCTCTAGTTGAGCTACTTCTCCTCAAAGGGCTTGAATGGCTAGGAGATGAGTTTCCACTCTTCAGCTCAGCAATCTCCTTCTTTAAGCCCTTGATAGACTTAGCCATGTTGGTCACCTTCTTCTTCAGCTTATCAAACCTCTTTCCTTGCCACTTGCCCCACTTTTGCAAAAGAGTTAACCTCTTGGCATTCTCCCTCACTCCTCTACTATCTCTTGGGTTGGGCTCATAGTCTTCAAAGTAGAACTGCTCCTCTCCTTCAGCTACTTGTGCATTTCCAGCTTCTTCAACTCTAGGTTGAACCACTCCATCAAACCAATGCTCCTCAGCTGGCCAAAAGTCAATGTTGGCTCCCTCTTGAATGGTGGTGAGCTCTTGGTTAGGCAATATGATTTGCTTTTTCCCAAGTGTTGGAAGCTCATAATTGAAAATGTGGTTCCCTTGATGCATTTCCTTGGCTAGGATGAGAGTAGAAGTGAGGTAGCTTGAGTCAATCCATCTTGGTGAGACACTCTCTCCTCTAAGTGGAACTTTAGCAGCTTGAAGGATTGGAGTGATGATGCCCCCAATGGTAAGTGCTCCTCTTGACCCTTGTTTTCCAACTTTCCTACCCAGCTTCTCAAGTAAATCATGTGGTCAATGAGCACCATTGCAAGATCAGTCTCTACAGTGCTCCCAAGGATGATGGTTCCATCTCTTGCCTTGAGGATGATCCCATTGAGAGCCAAGTCAATCATCTTCAGCTCTCCCTCATTGATGTTCCCAGTTTCCTTCCTTGCAAAGAAGGTGTTTGCAAGGGCTTTATGGAAGTACCTTAAAACTGGGCTCCTTATCTTTGAGCTCTTGGAGTTGGAGGAGGAGTAGAGCTTGTTGTCCCCAATGGTTTCCCAAACTGAGTAGAGCTCCTCTCTTGGTATCCTCAAACTCCTATGGCTGCCAGTTTCAAATCCAAACACATTGGCTATCTTTTTTATTGTAAGCTCATGCTTCCTCCCCTTGATTGTGAAGGTGATGTGACCAGCCCCAGCCTCAGGATCTTTCCTTGCATATGTGTGGAGCTTGACAGTGGCAAGGAACTCACAACTCTCCTCTTTGTAGCCCTCCATGCAAAGCCCCATAAACTTGGTGAGATTGCTCTTCTCAAAGAGATATTCTACATCCTCATCAATAGCAAGCTTCTGCATGGTCTCCTTGTGTGGATACCTAGTTCCCAAGAACTCCATCCTCATGAAAGCATCATAAAGTTGCCTCTTTGTCAGCCCACAAGACTCAGCTTCTCCATCATCCATCAATTCTTCTTCTTCACTTTCCTCCTCACTCTCACTTTCACTTTCTTCTTGATCAACTTCAACAGCTGGCCTCTTCCCCTTGGCCTTGTGCTTCCTCATAAATTCATTAAGAGTAGGCTCTCTTTCCTCCTCACTTTCTGTCCTCTCAGGATCTTCCTCAATTCTCTCTCTCCTTGGACGCGGCATTTGGCTCGACCTACTGCTCGAACGGCCACTCGGTCGAGTGGTTGATCGAGTGGACCGTCGAGTGACTCTCTCAGATTCACCTCTTGATTCAAGGTCAGCATCACGACGTTCCATGGAGCTTGCAGCGGTTTGGTGCGACTTCTTGGTAATTTTGGAAGACATTTTCAAAAGAAACTGAAGGGAATAGACTCAAAGCACAAAGTTAATAGGTTAGTGACCCAAAAACTTGAAAGAACAAACTTGAGCAAGAGATGAACTTTGAAAGAAATTTTAAAGCTTGAATTTAAATGTTTTGAGCAAATGAGAGAATGTGAGAAGTGTAGGTTCGAGCAAGGACTATATAAAGAAGCTAAGGGGACAAGGAGACAAGGGTGGAGCGTCCATACCATTCAAATTCGAAATGGGAATCTTTGACTTACTTTTTGGCTGCCACTCGACCCCACACTCGACCAGCACGTGGTCGAGCTCCTTGAAAAATTTTGAAATTTCAAAATTTTTCTCCTTGTTCTTCCCTCCACTTGATCATTCTAGAAGAATGGGAATCAAATGGGCTTCTATTAGTATCCAGCTCGGCCGAGTACCTCTTGTTGTCTTGGTCGAGTGGGCTTGCGAGTCTCCTTCTCCAAGTCCAAATCTTTCTTTATCCAACTACAATCTTCCTCAAAACCTGTCTAACACAAACATAAAGTAAAACATATCAAAACTACAAGGAAAATAAAGCATATGTACAATGATACCTTAGGGACTTCCTCCCTAGTGAGCTTGTTTAAAGTCACTAAGCTTGCCTTCTTCTAGCTCTTCAAGCTTGATTTGGAGACCAAGGAGGTGATGAAATCCCTCCTGGTTCTGCTTGGTAACCTTGGTGCTCCTTCTTGATCACTACTTCCTTAACACTTGAACCATGTTTCTTCTTAAACTTGAGTTTTGGTTTTGCCTTCTTCAAAGACCTTTTGTTGAGCTGAGCTTGAAGTTCCTTTACTAAACCAGCTAGCACTTGAACTGAACCCCTTAGTTCTTGGACAGTCTTAGCTTGGGCTGAACCTTTAATCCTAGGGTTCCCTCCTTCCTCAAAAACTTCACAACTAGCCTTTTCCCTATCATAAAGTGTTGACCTTCAATAGTAGGCTGATGATTAGCATTCTTGATGTCAAACTTCATAGTGAAGTCTTTAGCAAGATGAAGTTTGATGGTTCCCATCTTAACATCTATTACAGCTCCAACTGTGGCTAAGAATGGTCTCCCCAAGATGAGAGGATCTTCTGGCTCTTGGTCCATGTTCATGATCACAAAATCAGTTGGGATTCTTGCCTTTCCTATCTTTACTGGAAAGTTTTCAATTATCCCAAGCACATCCCTCTTGGATCCATCTGCCATGCCAATATAGAGATTGCAAGGCTTAAAGTATTCATACCCCAACTTTTCAGCCACTGAGTATGGCATTAAGCTCACTGAAGCTCCCAGATCACACAAGCATTTGTTGAAGTGCATGTAGCTAATGGAGCAAGGTAGATCAAATGATCCAGGGTCTTCAAGTTTTGTTGGTATAATAGCTTCCCCAATCTCTCTTAAGTCCTTCATGTCTTGCTCCTGAGCTTTCATCTTGGATAATTCAAGCAGCATGTCCTTGTAGGAAGGATTCTGAACGAATTTGCTCAAGTCAGGCCCTCTCTCCTCTTCCTTGTAAGCAATGGTAATCTCTTGTATAGCCATTACTTCCTTCAAGACCTTCACTTCCTCTTGTTGCAAAGCCATCTTTTCTTTTTCTCAATAATTTCCCTCAGTTCCCTTATCTTTTGTGCCTTGAAACGTCCTGGGAATGGTAGAGGCGGTTTGTAAACAGGAGGAATGTATCTAGCAGGCTTAACAGCTTCTGTATCTGCAACTCGATCAACCACTCGAGCATGCACTCGGTCGAGTGGCTGTTCGAGTACCTGGTCGAGTGCAATGTCGCACTCCAGTTGCTTTGCAAAAACATCACTTGGGGCTTCAGTAACTGATAAATTCCCCCAAACTTGTACTTCACTGTCCTCAGTGACTTCTTTTTCATGAACTTGAATGGCCTTGGCTGTGAACTCCCTTGGATTTTGGACAGCTTTTCCAGGGAGTTGGCTAGGTTTAGGGGCTGAAGTAGAGGCAAGGTTACTCTCCATATACTTCACTCTTGAGTTAAGACCCTCAAACTTCATGTTTAGATCATTGGACTGTGAAGTGAGTCTTTGATTCAACTCAGCAAACTGTTTGGCCTCCTCAATCTTTCCTTGTGTTTGCCCAATCAACAACTGTTGCATCATTGCCCTTAAGTCTTGTTCCTGGCCTTGGTTAGTCTGAAACCCTGGTGGGGGACACAATGGAGGCTGGAACACTTGATGTTGTTGTTTAGGGATGTAGCTTTGTTGCTGTGGAGGCTGTTGAGGTGGATAAACTTGGTCTTGAGGGTTGGCCACATTGGTACTCCTATATGAGAGATTGTTGTGTTTGAAACCTCCTTGGTTGTAGCCTTTGAATCCTCCTTGGTTTTGCATGTAGCACAACTCAGCAAACTCAGTCTCCCCTTCTTGAACTGGAGCCTCTTCCTCTCCAATGAAGTGAATGGACTTTTGCTGGCTAAGAAGAATCTTGTCCAGCTTCTCATTGACCATCTTCAAATCCCTCTTGTACTTTTCCTCTTGATCAGTGGAGGATGACCTTATGGTTCTGTCATAGTCCTCATTGTAGTTGCCATCTGATTGAGCAAGATTTTCAACCAACTCCCATCCTTCTTCAACATTTTTGTTGAGGAAGTTTCCATTTGAAGCTGTGTCAAGAAGCATTCTGATCTTGGGAAGCACCCCTCTATACAAAGTGCTTAAAAGGGACTCATTGCTGAAGCCATGGTGAGGACACTGAGTCTGGAATCCTTTAAACCTTTCCCAAGCTTCACAAAAACTCTCATTATTCCTTTGAGCAAACCCAGAGATTTCATTTCTCAATCTAGCAGTTCTAGCATTGGAAAAGAATTTGGCCAAGAAAGCCTTCTTGCAAGCATCCCATGTGGTTATTGCTCCAGTAGGAAGAGTCTTCTCCCAAAGGTGAGCCTTATCTCCAAGTGAGAATGGAAATAGCCTTAACTTGAAGCCATCCTCACTGACCCCATTGATCTTAGTAAGACCACATATCCTATCAAATTCATCAAGGTGGTCTAGGGGATCTTCCATTGGCAACCCATGGAACTTGTTGGCCTGAATCATTGAGATCAATCCACTTTTGATCTCAAAGTTGTTGTTGGCAACAGTAGGAGGCACAATACCAGCTCTCTGGTTATGTGTGTTTGGTGCATCTCCAGCACCAATGTTTCTTGCTCTTGGAGGTTGTTGAGCTTGATTCTCCATTAGAACTTGTTGTTCTTGTTCCTGATGGATCCTTGTTTTCTGCTGTCTCAGGTCCCTTGGTGGTTTGTTGATGTGATCAAGGAGTCTCTGAAGATTGTGAGGACCCTTGGACCTTGTTTGCATCAACAGAGTCGAGTACAGACTCGGACAGGCACTCGGTCGAGCGCAGGCTCGAGTGGGTGGTCGAGTCGACTGGGAACTGATGTCTATTTGTATCCGGCTTCTGACTCGATCAGGTGCTCGAGCACACACTCGGTCGAGTGGTGGTCGAGTTGATGGTCGAGCTAGTACCTGAAACTCAAGCACAAACAAGCAGAAGAATAAACAAGATCAGTAATGAACAAGTGGATAAACGAACTTAATCTTAGACTTTTATGGATCCTAATTGTCACAAAAACACACTCAAATAGGCAACGGCGCCAAATTGAAACAAGATTTTTATGGTGATGAGGTGAAGATGGAATGGATGATGATGAATGTATGCAATGATGGGTAAGGTGTTTCAATTGCCCTTATGCAGTTGCAGTATAAGGGGTATCAATCCAATTTGAGTGGTTGTAAACAGTTAAGATATGCATAAAGATCTAATTTAAGCCAAATGAAAAGGATGTTGCCACTAAACAATCCTATGGTGAAAGTGTAAAGTGCAGAAGGTAAACTAAATGAACTAAGAACTAAATGCAAATGAAATAGAATGATTAAGACAGTAATGATGCAATCAACAGAAACAGAAACTGAGATAAAGAACAAATGCAAGACAATAATGAACAGGACACTAAATGAATGCAGCAGAAATGGAACAGGAATGAAACAAGACAATCACAAATCACAAATAACAGAGTTCTGGGGATGAACTCGAGCCAGCACTCGACCGAGTGTAGGTCGAGTGAGTGGTCGAGCTAGACTAAACGCAGAAACAGAGCAATGCAATAAAAACAGAGTAATGCAAAGACAGATCAAACTACAATCAAGCAACGGGATTAAGACTGAAAAATCAATAAACAAAGAAGGACTTGAGGAGGGATTCATGGGCTGGACTAATGATTGAGGCTATCTAACTTGATCAACAAATCTCAAACAACATGAGCTAATCTCTAGACATATGAATCCAAGACAAGTTTCTCCCACTCTCATGGTCAAGAAACAATCAAACCTATGCATTTCTAGACTTTCTCTCACATAGTAAAGAATCTACACAAGCAGGCAGTAAGAAATATGTCTCATACCAAACAAAACTTCTAATCTCTTAGCAAGCAAGATGGTAAGCTCTAGATCTAGCCTTATCTATACCTCTTAAACATTGGTGTGATGCTAAGATGCTTCAAATCAGATCCTACCTTCTCAGATATAGGATCAGCATTAAGAACATCTACCCTCTATCTACAACAATCAAGCTTGATCAAGCCAAACAAACCTCATTCACAGCCCAGCCTAACCCATCCTCAAGATCCTAAACTACTACTCACAAGAACACATGATAAACATCAAAATCATAAACCCAGAAAAGATTGAAACTTGCATCATTAGATAGATAAAACAAAGATCTACAATATTGAAAAAGAAATGAAACTTAAATTCTCAATATTAAGAAAGTTATTAAACTAACAATAAAGAGAAATTTAGTCTTTTTCAAGTACAAGATCTTAGGAATAAAAAGCAAAAGGAATAAATCCCAAAAAGGTAAATACTAGGTTTTTAAGAATATCTAAAAAGCTGACTAAAAAGCTGACTCCTTTTTTGTGGCTGCAGGTACAAGGCTTTATATAGGAGGGGAGTGGAAGCCCTAAAAATGCTAAAAGACAAAATAGTCAACGGCTCGGTCAACTCGACCTGTGCTCGGTCGAGTGGCAGGTCGAGCTGGCTTCTGTCGTGCATTGTCCACTCGGTCGAGTCCTCCTCAGCACACGGTCGAGTGTCTGGTCGAGTGTGCGGTCGAGTTGGACTCCGGACCTTGTTATTTCAGCCTTAACTCTCTTGCTTTCCCTTCATGATTGCTTCACTCCTTCCTCAACATTGCTTCCATGCTCCTTAAGTTCCAAAATCACCTGTTTATGCATGAAAAGATGCAAATGCAATGCAACTAAACTCTAATGCATGATTAGTCCTAAAGCTATGCAATAATGGTGAAAATGGATAGCAAAAGATGCAAAAGATGTGAATATACTAAGGGAAAACAGGGTAAAATATATGAACATCAATTTCTATCATAACCTTATCCATCATAGCTTACATCTAGCTTCCTCAAGCTCCTGCTTAGACCTCCTAGGCTTAGGGAAAGGAACCTTAGGCTTGTAGGCTTGTTGTGAATTGGATGGTGGAACTGGAACAGAAACCGTAGCTGTCTGTGGGGAGTGTCGATCGATGCTGACATTGTGTCGATCGACGCTTGATTGAGATTGCATCGATCGATGCTCCTGTGTATCGGTCCATGCAACATCAGCTACCGGATGGTTGTCTTCTTCCTTCACCAAAATTGCATTACAAGCATGCTTGGGGTTCGACTCTGTTCTTCTAGAAAGAAGTTTCTCTTGTCTTTTAACAGACCCAGCAGTCTGAATAACTTGATTCTCTAGCTTCTTGACATGAGTATCTAATGCATCAAACTTCCCAGTCAGTTCATTGTAGACATTATCAATCTTCCCATTGAATGTCACTGTCAACTGCTCTTGTCCTTGAAGAATCTGATCATGCATGGCCTCCATTCAACTCTCAGAAGTCTGTGGAGGTGGAGACTGATAAGAAGAATTACCATAGGTCCTTGTAAAGCCGGTGTTCTATTGTTCCTTCTGGCAATCCGGCTTAGGAGTGTAGCTTGAAGAGTTCCCATTGTAAGGTCTGCTGCCCTGCTAGTTGCCAAATTTTTGTGTCTGATATCCAACTCCATACACAAAATTGACATCTTCTTCTGTAGTCTCTGGCTTTGGCTCAAAAATCTCAACATCTTCAGCAAAATGGACTGACTTCTTTCCAACAAGAAGGTTATGCACTGTGTCCAACTTAGCATTCACCGTAGCAAACTGATTCAAGTCATGGCCTTCATGTGCTCTTTTCCGCTCTAAGTCTGCATTCTTAGTACTGTTTTTTTATGCTAGCCGTTCTATCAACTTCTCATCATCATCTGGGTACCTTGTCTTAAGGTTCCCATCACTAGCAGCATCCAAAGCCATCTGATACCTCCAATCAATACCACTGAAGAAGATACTGATCAACTGCACCTCTGAGAAACCATGATGTGGACAATCCCTCTAGTATGCCTTGAATCTTACCCAAGCAGCTTTGTAAGATTCAGTAGGTCCTTGTCTACTGGTGGAAAGCTTGATCCTCAGCCCATTAGACATCGCATCATCATAGAAGTAGTTCAAAAACGCCACCTTGATGTCATGCCAGGTTGTCAAAGATCATGGTTTCAGCTGCCTTAGCCAATGAGAGGCTTCCCCAGCAAGAGAGTATGGGAAAAGCTTGCAGTAGAGATAGTCCTCTGTAACTCCATTGGCTTTGATGCTTGTGACTATATCCTCAAAGTGTTCGATGTTCTCTAGAGGCTTCTCATGTGGCAAGTTCTGGAATGGCCTTTGTCCAACAAGAGCAAAGTAGGCAGGCTTCAGCTCAAAATCATTCCTTGGGAATGGAGGAGGGAAAATCGCGGAACGGTTCTCATAGAACAAGTCTGGTCTGTTGAAGTCCGCAAGAGTCTTGAAAAGCTCTCCATTGTTGTCCCGTCTAGGCTGAATGTTCTACTGGTTGTTACCATCCAATTGGCTCCATTCGCACCAGCCCCGACATTGCGTCGATCGATGCCAATGATGCGTCGATCGATGCCGACGTTGCGGCGATCGACGCCATCTGCATTCTCATCAACGACGACAGGTTCTTCCTGAATAACTTGTCCTTCAGCATCAAGTTTTGGCCTAGTTCGTTGCACACATGACCCTCTTGATCTCTCAAAACTCCAGCCGCATCTGGTCTCAATATGATTGGGTTGACCATCTTTGTTGATTTGGCTGCTTTAGTGTTCTCACGCTCTAGTTGTCCTTTGGTTTGTAAGCTTCACAACTGGACCAGTAGGATTTTTCCTGGTGCTAGGCTTAGGCATGTACCTGAAACAAAAGCGTGTGAGTAAAACAGAAAAAGAAAAATTTAGACAAAATCAAAGATTTTAATCTATTGGTGAATCAAAAGAGTCTCCGGCAACGGCGCCAAAATTTGATATGCTCAAATTTACCCTAGAGCTACTCTCTCAAATTAAGAGGTCAATGCATTTTTTAGGGATCGAATCCACAAGAACTCTAGATTAACACAATATATTTAATAATCTTTTAGTTATGCTAAACAGAAATATTTTAATTAAATTGCAAAATAAACAGAAAATAAAAGAGTTGTAAGTCAATAGGAATAAACGCTAGGCCTAGGGAAATTCTCAGGAAATCATGGAAAATCAGATCAATTAATTTAACTAGCAGGATTCAACAATTAAGCACCGTTCTTGAACCCTAAACACAATTGTAAAATAAATCAGTTCTAACTGCAAATATTTTCTAAGTTTTAAAACCAGAAAATCCAAATCTCTTTGCAAAATTCAAGTTAAAAATCAGCAATAAAATCAAGTTTAGATAAGTTCATAAAATCACTAATTCAAATCTCTTTGCAAAAAGTAATTTTGCTCACCAAAGTTTTTATCAGGAAAATCAATTATATTCTCATATCAATCAATAATCCTAAAATCTAAATCTAGATGACTAATCAAAGATCTAACATTAAGAACAACCTATGGTGAAGAACAAGAAAGATAATGAATCCTAGATTAACAGATCTAATAATCCATGAAATCACTAATGAGAAACCCTAAACCTAACAAGCAGATCTACTCAGACATAATTGTATGAACACAAATCATGAATAAAATAGATAGCATTAAGAGATTAAAAATAGAAGAAAAGGAGTTCTGAATCTTCTCTGGAGGAGTCTTGATTCTTCTCTCCAAAATCTCTCTAAAATCTCTCACAGGGTTTTCTCTCAAAAATTGCAGGGAAAAATAAAGCTTAGGTCTAACCAATGACCATAAAAATCCTATTTATATTCCTAAACACGTCCAAGGACTAATGATGCAAATATGAAAAACTTTGGGGCAGCTTTGTAAATCTTCAAAACTTGTGGGAAAACTTCCGATTTCTTCTTGTGGCCTAGCATCGATCGACACATATGAAGCATCGATCAATAGCTTCTCTAAATTTGTCTCCCAACTTTGCAACTTCAGCCTCAATGCTTGAATGTGCTCCAAATCCTCCTATTTAGCTCCATTATGCTCCCATCCATGTTAAATCCTATAAAGACTCAAAAGACTCTAAAAATACCAAAAAGACTCTATAAATAAGACTTATATCATGGCTAAAAACACCTAAAAAAAATGATATATCACATACCTAATGATAATCTCTAGATCTAGCATTATCTAAAAACCGGGACATTGGTTTGATGCTAAGATGCTTTAAATCAAACCCTACCCTCTCAGTTATAGGATCAGCATAGAGTATATCTAGCCTAGAAGAGATCTATAACAAACAAGCTTGACCTAGCTAAACAAACCACAACCACAATCCAGCCTAACCCATCCTCAAGATCCTAAGCAAACTAATCACAAATGCTAAACATGAGGAACAAAGTCATAAACCCAGAAAATAACAAAACTTGCATCATTGGAAAGATAAAGCAGAGATCTACAATATTGAAGAAGAAATCAAACTCGAATTCTTAATACTTTGAGAGTTATTGAACAAACAAGTATGAAGAAATCTCTTGTTTTCTCCTTCAAAAGTAGAACAAAATCTAAGAAATGTAAAAAGCAAAAAACATAAATTCCCAAAAGAGTAAAAACTAGGTTTATAACTTTTCTCTCAGGCGGCTCTCTCTTTTTTCGGCTGAAGGGTACAAGGCCCTTTTATAGAAAAAGTAGTGGAAGCCCTAAAAAAGCTAAAAGACAAAATAGCTAGGCGGCTCGGTCAACTCGACCTGGTGCTCGGTCGAGTGACCGCTCGAGTTGGCTCTTCTTGTTCTCCTTCCACCCATCGTGTCCTTCTCCGCACATGGTCGAGTGTCTGGTCGAGTGGGCGGTCGAGTGGAACTCTGGACCTTGATTCTTCAGCTCTAACTCCCTTGCTTTCTTCTCTTGATAGCTTCACTCCTCTTCAGCATTGCTTCCATGCTCCTTAGGCTCCAAAATCCCCTGTTTATGCAAGAAAATATGCAAATGCAATGCAACTATACTCTAATGCATGAATAGTCCTAAAAGCTATGCAATAATGGCTAAACTAAACAGCAAATGATGCAAAAGAGGTGAAAATACTAAAGGAAAACAGGGTAAATATATGAACATCAAGCATCCCCATTGTTGTCTCTCTAAATCAGATTAGTGAAAATGTCTGGTCTCGCTGAGGAAATATCGATCACTGAACTTATTGACTCCTTCAACCTTTTAATGCCCAAGACTTCCTTCATATGCTCCCTTTTCTCTCTCTTTTCTCACTTCCAAATGATCGATTTTTCCCAAAAATTTTAGGGTATCATTGTATTTTTTTTTATCAATCCTTTGCTCTTTGCTTTTGGACAGGTTTCCATGGGTTCCGAAGGAAGCACGGGTTTACGCACAACCCTCGGTCCACTTATTTACCACCTTTATCCGCTTATTCATTTCTTCTTGCTTTTCTCTCTTTTTTATTTATTTATGAATTAAGTATTGAAGGGAAGAGAGAGGTGGAGCATACTTTGTGAGAATTTTCATGTCCTGTATTGCTTAAGGGAGGAGTCTTGTTCGATGTATACCAACTCCCAAGGCAAGAAGTTAAATATGGTTAAATCCTTTCCAAGCTAGAGAAACATCGGATCAGCTTAATGTTCTCTTCGGTGAGGGTCTTTTGGGGCGTGTTGAGTCTTCTCATGTTCATTCCAAGCTTCATTCTAAAATCAGAGGTACTAAAGTAATCATAAGAGTGTTAGATCAAAGCAAAAGACTCCTAGAAATGATCATAGTTTCCCAACAATTTTGTTTTGTTTTTCTTTTTAAGACTTCATAAAGTTACTCAATTGCAAGAAAAATCAAAGAAAACATCATTAGTAACTTGGAGACATCCTTCCCCCGGACTTACTTCACACCGTCTCAGTGTGATAGAAAATCAAGAAAAAGGTATCTCCGACATCGAAAGATAAAGAGAATAGAAAATCCTAAAAGGGAAAAAGAAAAAAAAAAGAAAAAACCGCTGTCAGTCGGTCGGTTAGCGGGATGGTGAGAAGGTCACAGAATGATCAGAATGGAGACTCTCAGTAGCAGCATCATCGGCGTCACTGGTAGCAGTAGGATCCGATGGTGGTTGTGCAAAGCAATATGGTGCATGTCCCTGAAGCCAAGTAGCCAGTCGCGTTAGAAGCAAGTTTTTCTTCCTCTGGGTGTCGTAAACCCACCTCTCAAATTCAGATTGAGGTGCTTGTGTAGGCGAGTCAGTAGCAAATTGGCTCACATCAAAAGGAGGAAACGGTGGAAACGGTCGAGCTGGATGTGAGGACTCCGAGGCAGCTACCAGTTGTGTGGTGCGTTTGGGTTTGCGGAAGCGTATTCACTCTCCTCCATCCAAACCACCTCGTCAAGGTCGCATAGTGCTAAATCAGGTGATGTTCATATATTTTACCCTGTTTTCCCTTAGTGTATTCACATCTTTTGCATCTTTTGCTATCCTTTTTCACCATTATTGCATAGCTTTAGGACTAATCATGCATTAGAGTTTTAGTTGCATTGCATTTGCATCTTTTCATGCATAAACAGGTGATTTTGAAGCTTAAGGAGCATGGAAGCAATGCTGAGGAAGAAGTGAAGCAATCATGAAGGGAAAGCAAGAGAGTTAAGGCTGAAATAACAAGGTTCGGAGTCCAACTCGACCGCACACTCGATCAGACACTCGACCATGTGCTGAGGAGGACTTGACCGAGTGGAGAACACACGAGAGAAGGCAGCTCGACCTGCCACTCGACCGAGCACAGGTCAGGTTGACCGAGCCGTTGACTATTTTGTCTTTTAGTATTTTTAGGGCTTCCACTCCCCTCCTATATAAAGCCTTGTACCTGTAGCCAAAAAAGTGTGCAGCTTTTTAGATATTCTCTAAACCTAGTATTTTACCCCTTTGGGAATTATTCTTTTTGCTTTTTTTATATTTCTTAGATCTTGTACTTGAAAAAGACTAAATTCTTCAATATTGTTGGTTTCATAACTTTCTTAATATTGAGAATTCGAGTTTCATTTCTTTTTCAATATATAAGATCTCTATTTTATCTTTCTAGTGATGCACGTTTCATTATTTTCTGGGTTTTTGACTTTGTTCACCATGTGTTCTTGTGAGTAGTTTGCTTAGGATCTTGAGGATGGGTTAGGCTGGATTGATTTGGTCAAGCTTGATTGATGTAGATCTCTTCTAGGCTAGATGATCTTATTGCTGATCCTATATCTGAGAAGGTAGGGTTTGATTTCAAGCATCTTAGCATCACACCAATGTCTAAGGAGCATAGATAAGGCTAGATCTAGAGCTTACCATTAGGCTTGCTAAGAGATTAGAGGTCTTGTTTGGTTTGAGATGTATTGCTTAATGCCTGCTTGTGTAGATTCTTTACTATGTGAGAGCAAGTCTAGAAATGCATAGGTTTGATTGTTTCTTTCCATGAGAGTGGATTAAACATGTCTTAGAATAGTATGTCTAGAGATTAGCTCAAAGTTTGTTTGAGGTTTGTTGACCAAGTTAAATAACCACAATGATTAGTTCAGCCCATGAATCCCTCCTCAGGACCTTCTTTGTTTATTGATATCTTAGTCTTAATACTGTTGCTTGATTGTTGTTTGATTCGTTTTTGCATTGCTCTGTTTTTATTGTGTTGCTCTGTTTTCACGTTTAGTCTAGCTCGACCATGTACTCGACCTACACTCGGTCGAGTGCTTGCTCGAGTTCTTCCCCAGAGCTTGTGTTTATGATTTGTGATTGTCCTGTTTCATTTCTGCTGCATTCATTTAGTTTTCTGTTCATTGCTTGTCTTGCATAGGTTTATTTCTTGCATTATAGTAGTTCATATTCCTGTTTTAGCTTCATTACTGTTACAATCATTCTGTTCATTTACATTCAGCATCTAGTTCTTGTAGTTTTATTTTCTGCACTTTGCATTTTAATCATAGGATTGTTAGTGACAAACATCCTTTACATCTGGCTTAAATTAGATCTTTATGCACATCTTGACTGTTCACAAACACTCAGATTGGATTGACACCTCTTATACTGCAACTGCATAAGGGGAATTGAAACACCTTACCATCCATCCATTCATTGCATACATTCATCATCACTCTCATCACCACAATAAAATACTTGTTTCATCAGGAGGCTCAAAGGCAACGTTCTCCGACTTGCGCAGTGAAGTGCAGGATGGCATAGGGATCCTCATGTAACAAAAGTTACCAGCTTTGTCCTGAAATTTGTAGACAGAGTTTGACGCACAAGGATCTCATTGGTGAACATACACTTGAGTTCAAGGAACCTCTTTGTCTAGGCTGAAATGAGTGACGGCAAGGCAATGCACAACGAACTCGATGATAGGAGGTCACCAAGCTACCGATGCGTATCCTCTTGTTCTTAGCCGTGGACATGTCTTTTCGGACCT
>JALLKC010000258.1:0-27191 GCA_024034495.1 Camelina laxa | reverse complement strand
ATCTCGCCCTATGACCTCGCATTCTCCAGCTCGTCGGTCTTGATCCCACCACTCAATTTCGCCGACATTCATGAATCTCGACCTCATCAGCCCTCAACACACGGAGATGCGGCGCGACCAAGACGCCTAACGGTCTTGGCCGGATTCGGCGCGGCGAGAAGTTCGCAGGGCGCGACTCGACCAAGACGCCTAACGGTCTTGGCCGGATCCGATGTGCGAGAAGTTCGTAAGAGCGGCGCGGCCAAGACGCCTAACGGTCTTGGCCGGATCTGGCGGCAGCGAGAGGGAGACCAAGAAGCTTCGCGGAAGTAGACGCGACGGCGCCGTGCCGAACGAGCAAGGAAACGCCAAGGATGCGAGATCCCCCGAGCAGAATCTTCCGCTGCGGCAAGGAACCAAGTCCGGCGAAGAGACCATGGCAGGCGGCGAGAGGAATCCGGCGGAGGGAAGTTGACGTCGGCGAAGCAAGCCGGCCGGTTCGAGCGGCGGCAAGGCGGCGAGACAGCAGCAGGACACGGCCTCGTCTTCGCCAGCGAGATCGAGGTCAGTGGTGGCCAAGAATCAAAAAAAAATCTAAGAGAAGGAGGAAAGGGAAAGAGAGAAGAAAATTACCTTTTGGAGAGAGGAGGAAAGTAAGAAGTGAAATTAGGTCAAGGGAACATATTTATAGGGGGACCAGTGCGTTGACCGAGGTAAAAAGGAAAACCTTAGTTCTGAAGCTGTTTCTACTTCCCGCGCCTCAGAAAACGTGCAGAATACACAAAACTCCTGTTTACAGCCTAACGGACCTCGAAAAACGTGCACGACGCACTGATCATCCTGGAATCTCATGAATACCTCGAAAAACGTGCGCAATGCACTATTTATCGAGGAATCTTCCGGTAGGCCTCTAGGCCCAAATAATCTTCTGTGCCTTCTGTAAGACGGATTTAGAGACACAGAATTGGACCCGACGGGCTCAAGCAAGCCATCGCACATCGGACTAGGGGGGACAATTGTTGGATATGGGTGCCCCCAACATTTACAGAAGCCCAAACAGAAGATTTTGTGAAGTTTTGGGCCTGAAGTCTTGAATTAGGCCCATCTGGCCGCATGGGCAAAATCGTCATTTTACGGATGGGCAGTAGAAACCCTAGGTCAAAGCCCCACTATAAATACCTGATGTCATTGTCACGTCAGAGGATCCAATTTTTTGGGCAATCAGAGAAAAGAGAGCGATTAGTAAATCGTATTTACTGAGCTTAACACTTTGATTGTCATTTTCTGTAAACTCTTGCTTCATTTCTACATTAATAAAAAGACCAGCTCCGAATATTTTAGTAAAGATCCATTTTATTTATATCGTCGATTTCATACATCAACACTTCGTAATTTTAGTATGAATCACATAAATTTGGTTTTATATATGATTATTTTAGTTTGTTAGTAAAAGATTAATAGAAAACGTAAACGTATGTTGAAAACTAGTAGATTTACTGTCAATTGTTCGGTTAAGTGTTTCTAAACTAGTTTCGGTTCGTTTTTTCCAAAAAAGTAGAAATTTTTCATTTTGTGGAGTGTGGATGTGTTTAGGACGCTACATCACTACATGTGGAGACGTGTGCCATGGTTGTCATCGTTCCGTGTATTCCATTTGACATAGTTTTCGATAGATCATGATGTAATTCTAAGAATGTTTTGGACTAGTCCTTTAAAATTGTGGGTCGAAAAATGGCATAAACGTAAAATCACAGAAACCACGATAGTGAAATATGAGAATTCGAAGACAAGAAACAAAAAGTCAGGCCTTCTAAACAAGAAGGAACGCAACAAAGTTACATCCATTTATGAGGCTGATGCCATATGGGCTTTTTTTACGTGTCATCTTATTATTCGCTAGTACAAATCCTCGTAGTATCTTTGTTTTTCTTCTTTTTCTTCTGTTTTTTGTTTATTTCTCTTTTTTTTTTTTTTGGGACCCCAAAAATGTAATATAGAAGAAGGATACAAATCTCGACGCGACGACACTGCAACTTGGGGACACTCATCTGCTTAATGCTAATGTTATGAATATATGGTACTGGTACATTAGCCTTTTAACCTTTCGCTACAACAGTATACATTCTAATAACCCCACATGTTTTTTTTTTTTTGTGTGGTCATACCACGCATTGGCGCTCGAGATATTTTCCGCTCTTTGCTGATGCCGGTTTTAGCTTGATTTGGTACAGCTTTGGCCACAGTTTCCCCGTTACTGCATAGAACAATGATACAGACTCAAAATCTATGACTTAGAGGCGAGCTTGAGTGATCAAGCTCTAGGGACTGAGAACAAGATTTATTACCAAAGAGGCGTTGCTTCTCGCTGTCCCATGCTATGCCGTTCAAGACATCAATACCCTATATTGCAGACAAGATTAAGGCAAGGGGAAAATACTTTTGGAGACGACTTATCAAGAAGAGAGACAAAATTTGTGAACTTTCAGATTTCAACTCACCCCATGTCCAGATCTCAGCAATCCTTGTCTGCAGAAGGATGATCAATGGTGTTATAACAGTGTTTTATCATAAATATTTAACATTTTAGGAGAAACAACAACCTTAATTTTGGAAGCAGTATCCATCCAAGCAGCGATCCGTCCTTGGGTGATATTCTAGCAATACAATCAGACTGCAATAGAAAGATACACATCATCAGCCTAAATGAAAAATCCAACAAGTCTTTGTCATTACGACACCAGTTTGGTTTCACACGTACTGAAAGTTTACAGGCCTGGTATCACAGTTTTGTAGTCAAATTAAATATGTTCTATAAGTTTGTGTAGCAATGTTATGTCATGTCACAATGAAAATATCAAAACATCAGAAACAGTTGAATTACCTGCCACACGTTTGCCCAAACTTCTTCGTTTATGTACTCCAGTTCGTTAAGGTAACGTACCTCACGACCATTATATCTGACCGTAAACTTATCAGAAACTGCAGAGAAGAGACAGCATCAAAATGCTAAAAATCTACTCTCCATAAAATTAGGAAGTAAGTGGCTCAAGGGAACAAAAACTTACCTTTCATAGTTTGAGGGTCCATCCGGTATAGTGTAGAAGTGCCATCACTTCCAAACAACACTTCTCCATCGGTAGCCAGTCCCCACCCATCTTTCATATGATGTCTAAAAGGTTTTACCTACAGTGAGATCACATGTTTAACATACCGTAGTATGGCGATACCATCCATCATGAAGTGGTAATGCAGTGGACACAGAGTAACTTAACTACAACACCACAACGAAGAAATATACAAATAAGAAAAGAAACTCAGTCAGTAGACATGAATCCTCATCTCCTATGACAGAGATCTTTTCCTCTGATTTCAGGAAACAAAACAAGCTGGAAAAAGTCTACTAATTTACAGCAAGTAGGCTAACTTAGAGGACTTGCTTGACCGTGATGATTAATTTATAGCGAGAAAACCAAATTATGCAAACATAAAGAGTATGAGAAGGATAAGACCAGTACAAACTTTTCTTAAGTTGCGAATGTCATATGTGAAACCCGTATTGGTCAACCATGCTACTTGAAAGAGCCTACAACAGATAATGAATCAGTGAATCAGAACACTCTTTTAACCCTTTAAAATGATTGTCAGTTGGGAAATGTATCCATGTAAGACAACAAGATCCTAGAAACAGAACAAGAACCAACAAGCAGCAGAAAACTCTTGTTCAGAATTACAAAACTAGTTTCATGAAAGATAAGACCCACCTTTCACCAAGGAGTGTTAAACCCTCTCCAAAGTATGAATCTTTCATCTTCTCAAGAACTTCAACCTACACACGAGAGGAAACAAAAACTAAAATTTCAACAAAAATCAAAAATCCAGCACTTCAAATAATTGCATTCGCTATTGCAATTCAAATAACACAGAAACCTCTTGTTTCATTCAAAACACAAGATTGAAACCATACCTTTCCTGTTCGTAGAGAAACTTTCCTCACTGACGACTGTAACGGCACAAAAAAAAAAACACAGAATGGATCAAGAACTCGAGCTTCCCATTACCAGCAAAAAAAAATAGAGAAATGATCAAAGAGTAAGGCAATGCAAGGCGAATCACTCACCTTCCCGTACAAACCAGTCGATTCGAAGAGTGTATCGTTCCCCGCATAAAGAAGACCCTGCGGCCGGAGCCACAACAAGAATTTTCAAACATTATTATTTAACTCACACTCAATCTCGAAAACGAGATGATGACAACTCAATCCAAGAGAGAACATAAACAAAAACCTGAGTAAAAGCGTCAGGGTCATGAGGAAACTCAGCAACTACTTCGATTTCATGGATCCTATGGGAGAGATCCAGCGAGCCAGATGGTTGTTGACCCAAACTGTTGAATGGCATAAAGAATAAGAAAAGGAGTCCGGAGAAGAGAGCGAGAGGAACCATCATTATAGCAATCCTCTTCCGGGAAATGAATCGGCGAGAAGCAGGAAGAGACTGAATCATGGATCGCTTCGTTTGTCTCTTATAAGGCGATCTAGTGGTCGCCATTAAACTTCATCCGCCGTCGTCGTTGAAAAATTGCCGTCTGTCAGATTTGTTAAAGTTTTTGGCAACGTATTTTTTAAGAAATAAATTATATGTCATTGACTCATTTGTGTTATTACATTACTATTTTATGATAGAACTGCTCCCAAACGAATTACTTCTTAAGAATCTTTGTAAGAAGAAGAAAATTATGATTTAAAAGGGTTTGGAATAAGACAGATAGATCCACCAAGTTATAACTTAGGACATGACAAACATAAATTAACTTTAAAATACGGAACAAAACTTCACCCTATTCGCCTGCCATTCAAACATCGAGGGGCATTAACCGGGTTTCTTCCCACGTGGTTTACCAGCCGGCCTTTTCCCTTTACCAGTGCCCTTCTGCCCGTTCCTACCGGGTTTACCTCCACCACGCTTCCTAGCATCACTCTTCATCCTCCTATCCACTCTCTTCTGTCCCTTTCCAACCTTAACCCCTACTCCTTTCTTAGACACAACCAGTTCTTTCCTAGGCTTCCTTGGCTCTGCTGCTTTCTTGTACAGCTTGTCTATCATCTTGTCCTTTGACCGGTCTGCTATATCCGCCGTGTCTGAAATCGTGTTTGCCTTCTTCCTCACTTTCTCCAGTCTTTTCTGAGCAGCTCGCTTCTTTCTTGCCTTGGCCTCCACCACCTTCTTGGCTGGACGAGCGTTAATCTCCTTGAACTGAGCTTTCATTGCATTTACTTCTTCTTTCGTAACGGGTTTCATCGGTTGTCTGTGCTGCTTCTCGTCGTCCAAAAACCATTTGGGTAAGCCTTCATCATCAAACATGTATTTGTTATACCCATCATCAAACATCTCTTCTCTCTGCTTCTTCCTTAGCATTTTCTTGGCACATGCCAGTATCTCAGCCTTTGTATGAATATCATCATCAGAGGATGAATCTGAGTCTGAATCTGTGGCTGGTGTAGGGACTACCTCAAAATCTTTTTCCTTCTTATTGGGCAAGCTTTGATCAGACAACACGCTTTCTTTTGCCGCCTTCTTCTTTGGCTTGTCGGCTTTAGGCAGATCTTTGCTCTTTTTCTCAATTCGTGTTTCGTCTTCACCATCATCTTTTGTCAAGTCTCCTTCTTCCACGGCTTCTGCAAATATATCCTGACTGAACCACTGGTTGGATATTTCCTCCTTTGTTTGGGTCTCTCCATCATCAAGTGGTACCATAAGAGGGTTTGCCTCATCCTTTTCTTCATTCAGATCTGAATCGTAATCGATTTTCATTTCTTCATCTCCATCACCGTCCTGCAAAGCCAAAACGAAAAAATTTCTAGTTCCAAAACTCTGTTCCATCCAACAAATTTGGGGTAAGGAATGATAATACCTCCAGCTTTTCAGCATGAGCCTGCCTAGCTCGCTTCCTTTGCTTTGCGCTTCCTTCTTTCTTCACCATATACCGCTCATATGCCTCATCAAAAATCTCTTCCATTTGTTCAGAATATCTGTAATGTTAAAAAGACTATAAGATAAAGTAACTGCACAAACTTGAGCAATGTATGAAGTTCTCGAAACAGTACTAACTATATAGTCTACAGAAAGTGGCCTTACTTCTGACGTTCTTCATCGGAATCTAAGTCACTATCTTTGGAGTCATCTGAAGCTCCCTCACCACCGTCTTCGTTCTCACTGTCAACGGCATTGCCATTATCATCTTCGTCATTGTCAACTGCCATTAGATCTTTCTTTCCCTGGAAACAAAATAAATGAACATCTTTATCTTTACAATCTCATTCAGAATGGAACCAGCATATGTTCAAACCAAACAATTAAATGATAAGATGTGGTGAAAAAGAGTATGCTCCTCAACCTGTCAAACAGGAATAAAGGCTTCCTTCGAATGCCGTCATAACAAACAAAATTCGTTGCAAAGATCGGATACAAAAATGAAGTACCTTGATAGCAGAAAGAGAGAACAAGTCATGGTCGACATAACCATCTTCAAGTACATCCATCTGCGGATTAGTCGCCTTCCGCGTCTTATCCTGGCAAAATCATATTGAATTTAGTAAAGGAAGTATAAGGTCTAAGAGATCCCTCACAAAGGCCACTGACTAAGACATAAAGACTTGACAGTTTACTATCAAAAGGTTAAAATAACCTTAGCCCTTCGTTTTGCAAGAATCTTCTTTGCTTGTTTCTTCTTGCGGTCAACTGTGTTTGTCAGCTCTTCCAATTCATTGAGTAGTTTATCATCATCATTTTCCTCATCTTCCTTTCCCACATCAGGCTCCGTTTTAGCAACTTCCTTTTTCTCAGGCGTCAGAGCTTTCCTGATTTGCATACGCCATCTACAAGACCAAGGGAGTATGTCCATTTAGCAACTAATATAATTTATCTCAACACAACCCCTAACATCCATTTCACACAATGCTACATCTGGTTGAGCACGCAAGATTTTTCTCAGAACAGCATAGGTAAAAACTATTCATATAGAGCTAAGTGCTAGGGAAAACTGTTCTTCACCCAACCATATAGAGCTAAGTGATTCTACAATAGCTAAATTCATTTTAAGCAAAGCTGTATCATGTTCCTCGTAAAGCTTAAAAATAAACAAGTGAGACTTCATAGATTAAAATGGTCCATGATGACGCAGTTCTTACTTTAAGAGATGCTTGAAGTCATTCTTCCCCAAAACAGGAAGATCGTCACATAGAATTTTAACCTGGAGAAAGGAAAAGTAGAATGTTAATCTGAAAAAAGGAAAAGATACCAGCGTGTGGAGGTCATAAAAACCTCGACTAGTAAAATATGTAGAAATGGTACCTCCTCTGTAGTCAAATCATGTTCCTTTAAAGGTAGAGAGGCTGGATCATCAAAGGATATACAAGTAACCGTGCCAAGAACCTCAAGAGGACTTTCGGACCAAATGAAATCAGCAGCAGATGCAACACTTCTCAAAATGGATTCTCCATCTTTATACCTGTATATAATTTCCAGTTAATAAAAGTTCATATATTCCAACAAATAATAAATAAAGATAGTGGATATGTTTGCCTACCCATCACGTCTTCTCTTCTGTTTTGATCCTCCAAGCACATCCACAACCTACAAACACAACACACAAGTTCAGGGAAATTGGGAGAGTTGCAGAAACAGCTCCAAACACCATATAAGACGTAATGCTAACCATTGTCGTGGGCTCTGCTGTCTCCTTAAAGAGATGTCTATAATCAAGAAGACGGGGATCAATATTGGCAGGGGCTAGGTAATTCGAACCCACAAGATATGTTTCTGCAGATGCTGAACGACTAGCTGGCGGCTTAAACACATCAACCTTTTCAAATAGCTGCAACCAAAAAAAAAAAAAAATACCAATAAGAGAAAAACCGAGAAACACTCATCCATATGAAATAATATTCAGAGTAACAACAAAACAAAACAAAACAGTACCCGTTTAAGACAGAAGAGCACAGAATTGTAATCTCGAGACCTGAAAACCTAAGAACAGAAGACAATAATTAAATAAACTTTTATGTCATACCTATTTGTTAGCAATCCGAAAGTATATATTTCAGAAGCATACCTTAGTGATTAAATTCCCTTTAGGAGCTAAGAACTGAGTGGCTAATTTTACAGAATCAATAACCAAAGCATTCTGACTCATAGCCTCTTGAGCCCAGGCACCACCAACATTTGGAGAACCATCGTGAAGAACAAGATCAAAAGCCCTAACACCATGCTGTTCCATCACTTGCTTAATCTTCGATCTACACTCAGTCCGTGTGATATCCTGCTGGATTGCAATACATCCACGAACGGGGATAATCGGAACAAGATCGATTCCGAGAACAAGGCTGCCGACGGGAACTTTCTCGATGGCGACTTGCATCCAACCACCGGGGGCGGCGCAGAGATCGAGAACGCCCCTGGCAGAGTGGAGAAATGAGTACTTTGCATCGAGCTGGAGAAGCTTGTAAGAAGCTCGAGAACGGAATCCACGCTCCTTAGCGAGACGATAGTACTTATCCAAACGATGCTTTCCTTTGACCTTACCCATGGTTAGATTTTGCTACGGCTTCGTTCTAGTTCTCTAACACGGAGAGAGAGAGAGGTAGAGAGATAAAGCAACAGAGGAGGAGAAGCTAGGGTTTAGGGTTTACTCCGCCGACCGTCGTTACGTGTCAAAGCCTTTGGCTCACGTAGAGGCCTTCAATTTCTATCGGATAGGCCCTTTAACCTATTTCTTCTTATGGGCCTCTTAAACGGCCTTTTAACCTGTTTGGAAAGGAAAACTTTAGTCAGTAAATCCTTTAGAAAAACCAAAAAAATTGGAAGCCAACACAACACACAGACAAATCCGACGATACCAAGTGGGATTGGTTTTTGCATTTCTGGTAGACATCAGGTCCGTCCGACATCATATTAGACTAAGTTGGATTAGACATATCTTCAACAAGGAAATAAGATGGTGGTAGTAGATGTTAGTTGTTAAAGAAAAGAGTACCATTAGTTTGGTCTGCGACAGATAAATTTTATAGAATCTGAGACGGGCTTGTTCAAAGATATAAAGACTGCTGAATTTGGATAAGTAATTCTAAATTAACATTGAATCGATTCTATACAACTTAAGACGACAAAAAAGCATATTGTCTATAGAAGACAGATTCGGTCGTACTTTACTTCTTGATCATAATAAGCCAAGCTGTTTACTACTACTCATTGGACAGAGAGTATACACCATTTTCCATGACAGATCAGAGTAAGAAACTGGCATTGTGACACTAATCCTGAAACTACAGGATTTGTTCGTTTTAAACCAAAGTGAGACTGAGAGTAACTGATAGATTATAAATTCCGGATTTGCATTACACAAACAAAACTAGAACAAAAAAGCAAAACTGTCCTTCCATCGTCGTATGATAACAACAATTTTTTTCAAGGTAACCCTGAACCAGATGGTGCTGCTGCACTGTAACCGCCGCCTGCACCACGGCCGAAACCAGGCCTACCACCACCTCCCTGCCAACACAAGCAATTCACAACCGACGGTTAGATAAATCTCTTCATCAACTAGCTAAAAAGACTTTAGATGAAAAAAGCCCATGTCATCTCTAAATAAGCTTCTAGGCTCAGTAAACTAAGAGTGATGGTTAAGTGGAAAATTTACTTGGAAACTGGGCTGGAAACCAGCTGGGGCTCCAGTCTTTTCACCACCAATGTCACCACCTCGTGGGCCTCCACGGTATCCTTCACGGTCACCATATTTGGGACGTTCTCCATCACGAGGAGGTCCTCTGAAACAAATACCCAAAACCATATCAGAATCAGACAACTCCTCAGACCGGACAGGTCAATGGATTTACTAACGAGTAAACTTACCTTGGGCGATCACCAGGAGGGCCACCAAAGGGACGGCCAAGGGCTTAGCAGACTTCTTCAAAGTAGCAGGAACAACATCAGAAGGAAGGTTAAGATAAGTTCTCAAGAACTCAATACCTTCATTGGTCAGAAACCAATAGTAATGCATCCAGGCAAATGTCTCCCTAACGTACTCCTTGGATTTGAAACTCTGCATGAGCTTGATCACTTGCAAGTTGGGTACATCAATCAACGGATGCTTTGGGAGATTGAAATCCTTCTTCGCAAAGCATACTCCTTCTGCAAAACCCAACAAGATATGATCACTCAACAGACATAATAAACCCCTCAATAGTTATATAACAGTCTTCAAGTTTCAAACTTTTGAACAAACCTCGCAAGCTACATTAGACCCAGCATTTCAATTATTATGAACCTTAAGAAAGCGCTAGTTTTCAAATCGTACGGCCTAAAGGAGCTCAAAGCAAGCATAAAACCCTATTCAATCTAACTAAATCACACTACAAGCTGCGGTACGCTAAAACCCTAATAAAATGTAACTATCTGAAATCAAGAAAGATGAAAAAAATGAAGGAATGAAAGAAGGCATTTGCTCACAAACCTTTGAAAAGGTACTTGCAGATCTCTCTGCGGTTGTTCTCTGAGATAATCTGATAACAAGACGAACAAGATCACAATATCAATATACTAGGATTAAATCCTACCATTACGTTATGTGAAAACGTAAAAAGATAAGAGAAGCAGATAGAGTCTATACCATATCGTCTTGTTTGGTTGAGCTAGCTTTCGACTGCAAAGAGGCACTGTGAGAGATTGAGCAAAGAGGAATTTTAGGGTTTTCTGTGGATAAAAAGACTATTATTATTATATATTACGGATTTGGGCTTTTATTGGGCTTTTCTGTTGATAAAAAGGCTAGTATTAGAATTTTCTGTGAAATAACTGCTGCAAGGCTGGCCTTTTAAATAGTCCGGTTTGATGGATGGATAACCGGTTCCAAATTACTACATGTTATATAATCCTATTCTTCATTTGAATCCCAAACTCCAAGATTGAAACATATGATGTACATATGACTTCTTCTTTTTTTTTTTTTTTTTTTTTATAAACCTTTGAAGTTAGGCGAATAAAAAAGGAAAAAGAATTCGAGTTGTGAACTTGTGACTGAGTCAGGAAGACAGCTTGGTCGGGACAAAAAAATTGCTATGTTAAACAAAAATGTTCACGGGCGACCAACGAGGTTGCATGTCCGTGAACTCATGAAAATACAAACGAGAAGTAGCATTTTTGTATATCAACTTGACCACAATTCTACTTTAATTTTTGTCAACATCATGAATCCCTACTTGTTAACCAAAACATTTTAAACCTTTAACATTGTGACTGACCAAATAAAAGGTATAGCTCAGTGATCTTTTTTGGATAACCAACCAGATGCATGAAATTGATGGTCCCAAAGTAAAAGTCTAGGATCTACAACAGTAATAGATGGATCATCTAACACCGCTTAAAGACACGGCTACTAAAATAGAAAAATGGCACTAGACTACAAAATAGCTAATTGATGCTCAAGATCTTGAATCCAAATAACAACTGAAATTTTACAATAAACACTTTTGTTTAATTTTGTACATACTGTACTTTTAGAACAAAAGGTATATAAACTAATGTGGTCTCTCAGAGTAGATGTGGTTTCCCGTGACATATCTCCTCTTTTTTTTGTCCAACCTACAAATCAGACGGACATGGCTCCTCCTGTCCCTTATTCCAATTGATTCTCTATATTTCATCAACCGTAACCCTTCTAGATGTCTCTGATCGAGAGTCATTATTTAATTGATTCAGTCAATTATTCTAGGCTAGATGGTTACATCAAATAGATATACAGTATTTGTTTTCTCGTGACATTATGTGAAACTCATTGGATATCGAGTAAAACAGTATTCATAATACCACTTATGGGGTACAATGTAATGAACTTATCCTTCAATGAATTGCTTTATGTAATATACACCGTGAAATCTGACGGAACATGAAAAGCTCTTATACAAATTTAAGCAAACATAAATTAAAATTTTACCTCTTGGAACCAGAAACCCTTTTGAGTAAAACAAGAAAACACAGAACACGATATAGTACGAAGAACCCTAACAACACATAAACATTAAACCACCTGTGTCTCTCATGAAGCCCTTTCTTGTCTAACACGTCACCGCCAGTAACTATGCAGCTTTTCACAGGAGCTTCCTCAAACCAGACCAGGCACTTGTTGACCAGACACGAGTATTCATTTATCAGAAGTGCGTCCAATGCATACTTATACATCGAGAAGAAGTACATGAAGAGCCAATACTTAGGAAGACTCTCTTTAGAGATGAAGTAACCAGAGAACAAGAAGAATGCTGCCAGAAGAATGGTCACTAAAGATGTTCCAGCAATGTAGTTAGGTGCGAGGGAGCTCAAGAAAAGCACAAAAGAGTTTGCCATTAGGACAATGATCCAGATCACGAGCACAAAGTAGGCGAAAGCTTGCCATGACGGGCAGAGACCTACAAGAAAATAGAGTGAGACAGAGTAGATGACTGCGATGAGGAGTAAGTAGGGCATGAAAACCAAGGTGGTTGCAAGAATGTGAGAGGAGAGTCTGTAGAGTCCGCTTGAGGTTTCTCGGAGAAGAATTGGTCGCTCATCAATGAATATTGGAAGGGTTTGGGTAGTCGAAGAGAGGAGGAACGTGAGGGTGAATGCGAAAAGGCCGAATCGCTTTTCGATTCCTTCTTTGCCGGTTCCAATATTAAGGTAGATAGTGCCTAAGACAAGACCGACTACAAGAGCTTCTAAGATGTTGGTTAGAAGCAACTGCCTCGTACGGTATATGATCTTCCAGAATCTCTTAGAAAGAAGGCTTATTTCGGTAATTCTCGAGCTTTTATATCGAACAATGCTCTGTCTTTTACTCTGTTTTGTACTTTCAGGGCAGTGGTCTGGGAGAGCAATGTTGGCGTTTTCGTAGGGATCATGGAGGCTCTGAAGTATCTCCATAGCGTACTCAAGAGAATTCAGCTGAGGGGGAACCGTGAATCCCTTGGAGAACAAGAAAGCTTCGAGTGAGTCAAGCCTTCCATGGTATACAACGGTTCCTTTGGAAAGAAGTAATACTCGATCGATGAGAGACAGGATCTTGAAACTAGGTTGGTGTATGGACAAGATCACGATCCGTTGCCTCGACGTAGCAATAGACTTGAGAATTTGAACGACATCGGAAGCAGATTTGCTGTCTAAACCCGAGGTGGGTTCGTCGAGGAGTAAAAATTCTGGATCGTGAAGAAGACTTAGACCAATCGAAACCCTCCTGCGTTCCCCACCGGACAAGCCTTGACCAAGTCTTGTATGTGCAAGATGTGTTAGGTTTAGTTCTCTGAGGAGAGAAGCAACGACATTGGAGACTTTTGATGGGTCTTTTGGGAGCAAGAGGGAGGCCGAGAAGGTGAATGTCTCGGAGACGGTGAGCAGAGGGAAGAAGGCGTCGTGTTGAGGAACGTAGGAAGATATTTTTCGGTAAGAAGAAGGGTTTATAGGGACGGAGTTGAGGAGGATTGATCCTGAGGTGGGAGAGGTTCTTGCGGCTAGGATGTCGAGAAGAGTTGATTTTCCGGCGCCGCTAGGGCCAACAATGGCGAGGATTTGGGAAGGATGAGAAGTGAGACTGATGTTTCGGAGGATGTAGGAAGGTTGCTCCGCCGTGAGGAAGTAGGGTGAAAGGGGTTTGGCGTAGGAAATGGAAGAGGTGGTTAAAGTATATGACTCCATCTTGGAAAGAGAGGTTTAAAGGTTGGATGGAGAAGGGAAGTGAGTGTTGTAAAGAGAATTTATGGGATGCTTGAGTTTGGAATGTTTTGTATTTTCCAATGGAAACTGACATTTTTAGTCCTTTGTTTTTTTTTGACCTTTTGGTGCGTTATTTTGTCTTTTCTATCATTTTGGTTTTAGCGTTACATAGAACTTATCGACTTTTTTATTTATGCCAGCTCTGTTTTTATTTGCTATTGATGTTCTACCTTTTTCCTTTTCGACGACATTTTTCATTTCAGGCTTCCTACGAATTCCTGTAATGGTTTGTATATTATATATGCTACTAACCTGGGATCACTAGATAAGATGGACAGTAGATTGCTATATCAATATGTCTTTCAGAACAAGATACCTTTCTGTTAGGGATAATGCAGCAGGTGCTACCGCAAGGATGATTGTTGTTCATCCTCAACTCCTCCCACTAAATCAAGTATGATCTAGGGGCTAGGCCATTTACATCTATTTTTGCTTACTTCCTGAAACTTATGAAACACAGTTATTATATAATCCAGGTACTCCCAGTGTTCTTAACTTAAGAGGTCCACCTAAGGAAGGTCAAGAGGATTCCATGGCTGTTTATAATCCATAACACAGATAAATTTTCTCCTTTGGCTAAACATTGTCTGTGGTGCTAAACATTGTATGTGGTTCATTTAGTAAATTCTTTTGCTTGGATGCAAAATCAGATCGTTTCTCATGTTCTATTCTTTACTCATTTGAGTCTCAAATCTTTTTTTTTTATATTATATATCTACCTTCTTGGCCACCCCAAAACGAGGGCATCAACGGTTTTGAATGAGCCTTTCCTAATTCAACATTTTGGAAACTGATATAATTTCCAGACGCATGGATTGGAAACTGCGGTCAAAGCGGAGCGGACACAGCGGACAAAACAGCAGTAAAGCGGTCAGAGTGGACAAAACGGTCAGAGCGGACCCAAAAAGCGGTTTTATGAACCAAATGGTAAAAGACGGACAAATTAGACTACTTTTATTCTATTTTTCAAATATGATTATAATTTTGTTAAGAACTTAAAATTTCTTAACACAACATAATAAAAAGATGAAAATATACAAAATTACAAACCCAAATATAAAATCAAATACTCTGGTTTTCCCATAACATAGTTGCAATAGTTTCTCGAATGTTCGCCATGTGTTGTCCATCTGCATTCTCTGCTTCATCAAGCTCATAAGATGCATTGTCTTGATCCTCAGTTTGAGTTTCTGTAAAATCTTCCATAAAATCTGCATCTGTAAAATTTGAAACTCTAATAAAATTATGAAGACCCATTGTTGCAATAATTACTCTCTTTTGGATGTCCATATCATATCTTGGAAAATCGGTTAAAATTCTCCATTTCTTCTTCCACACCCCAAAAGTGCGTTCAATGATAGATCGAAGAGATGCATGAGACCTATTAAACAATTCTTCCTTATTTCTCGGGGGGACCAATATAGAAACTGTGACATGTGATATCGCACAACTCTATTTCGTGTTGACCTATAAGGAGCTAAAAATCCTTGCTTATTAGGATACCCTGAGTCAACTACATAATACTTGTCTGTATGGTAATGGAAATTCAGAATCGCCATTTTGTGCAAGTGAAAGGACAGCTGTATCATGACATGAACCCGGTGCTCCATTCCATACGTATGTGAATAGCATATTCATATCACAAATTGCCATTACATTGATGCTTGCATAGTCGTGTCTGTTCCAATACATGGCTTGTAGTTCAGGTTTTACTTTAACACACACATGAGTTCCGTCCATAGCTCCAACAAAACCACTGAAATATGGCCAATATCGTCTATCAGCTTGTAGACGCTGTGGAATCCGGTGTAATTGTTGTGTTGTTGGTGTCTTGATGTAATCTGCCGCTAGAAGTTCTATAGCTTGCAACACTTCACCAAATTTTCTATTCACAGTTTCCTGGTTTCGTCCAAATCGTAAGCCAACATCTCGCTGAACTTCATTGTGTCCGCACACTCGTAGAAACATAGCGGTACTCTCTTCAACACTTACATTCATCGAAGGTTGTAATCCATAATTTTCTTTTAAAATAGTGCATAGTCCTGTGAAGGCAGCAAGTGACATTCTTAATAATTGTAGACATGCAGCATGGTCATTTTGAATACGATTCCAAAGATTTTGCCACCCTAACCCTCCACCGGTTTGGTATGATCCTTTGTGAAAATGTTGTTATAATAATCCAATGTTGGATTTATTAAAAGATCTTCTATTTGCTCATTTTCCAAAGTCTATAATTCTAACCGTTCTACATCAGATAAATTGGAGTCCTTTTGAATGTAGTTCACAAATTCGGAAAGCCTGAAATAACATTAAAATCACATAAGTTACCAAGATTTTTATTTTTATCACAAATACCATATCCAAAAAAAACAACATATTAATAAAACATAAGTGCTTCATCAAACTAACATATATATCATAATTTTTTTTCAAACATAATTGTCACATAAATAAACTACTATTCTTGTGAAAAAAAAAAAAAACTACTCTTCATCATTTTCGCTCATGTCATTATCAAATAAGTTTTGTCGAGGAAGAGGTTGAGATGTCGATGCGTTGTTTTTTCCAAAAGTGTTAAATAGTCCCACTGCTCCTGGTGTTTGAAACATTTGACCAGTTGGAGAATTATTGAGAAACCCTAGGCTTGGGGATCCTACTCGTGGTCTTGGTGTATAATGGGTAAAGCCTAACCCTGGAGATCCAAAACTTGAACCTGGAGAATATTGACCAATCCCTATACTCGGAGATCGTACTTGTGATCTTGGAGATGCTCGATGCTCAACATTTATTGGTGCCAAAAACTGTCGAAAACCAGTAGTAGGTGGATCAATTGATATACTTGGAGTTCTTTGGCTTGTATGCGTAGACATACTGCCTGCAGATGATGGATCAGATGATGAGGAGTAGACGATCCACTTGGTGGACGAGTGGTTCCTATATGTTCACCATGTCTTGTAAATCCTGTTAGAGACTCCATTAACAATATCCTATCCTCATTGGTCTGAAACCGAGTTGATGACATCCAGTAATTACACCAAAAGAGATCAGTCTTCAGAAGTTGGAGGCATTGAATGTAGAAATCATTTTATCTTGGAATATCTAATGACTCAAGTATCTCGACCGCCTTTTCAAACTCGGTATAATCTTCACGGTCAAAGGCACCAGGGCGTAGTCGTTCATAGGTTTCCCTTTGAAAGTCTCTAATGGAGGACATTGTCTCTTGGATGGTCGATTCAAAATTTTGCCTTCTACGCCGGTGCTCTTGTTCCGCTAGGTCCCCTTGACCCAATTCGTCGGCTAGATGATGGATCAGCTCTTGAATGTTGTCGCCCACTACGATCAGGTATCTGAATTGGTGGCTGTGATTCGGTAGCCTCACGTGAGAATTCATGTGATGGTTGTGAATCATCATAAATGTTCACATGATACGTCTCCTCGTTTTGTTGAGTTTCTGGAACCTCATTTGGCTCCCAACCATCATCGGTATCACCATCATGTGACTGTTCATTCCGAATTTCAGCTCTTCTTTGTTGCACAGAATACTGACGCTGCGAACCCACATCTAAGACAGCAAAGCAACGAGACTTGGTTTCCCAATCTTTTGGTGGTTCTCGGTTCAGACGTGCAAGTTTGCTAAACTCCTAAAATCAAAAATTTGTATAAGAAAATTTTCTATAAATTTTTAATCTTAATAATTATTGGAAAAAAATAAGGACCTGTTCACGATCATTCCACCATCCATCTTCTGCCATAATCTTTCCCGTAATATTATCAACTGAAATTCCAGTATAACGTTGTAGTTGCTTCCAAAGCTTGAACTCTTTTTTCCATTGATCAATTTTATTTTTCATTATCTCCCATACTAAACTTTCACCGTAGATTTCGTTGAACTTACGAACTATAAATGCTCTACCCGGTTGGCCAGGATCTTTAAACCTATATTGATTCATGCCTAATGCTTCATCGTATAGGTTAAGTAGTGTTTTCTCTTCATCGGGAGACCACCGACGTTCAGCTCTCTGCATATATAGTTCATATATCGTTAATTCTAATTGTTGTTTTTTAATATTAGATATGTCATATTTTGAAAAGTTTTAACTCTAGTTTTTTATTTTAGCTACATTAACTTAAAATATTATAAAAAATATGCATCAATTATTTTATATAATATTATCAATATTATAATTTATGAAATTGTAAACTAATTAAAGATGAAAATATACAATAATTAACTTTTATATATATATCATTAATTCTAATTGTTGTTTTTTAATATTAGATATGTCATATTTTGAAAAGTTTTAACTCTAGTTTTTTATTTTATCTACACTAACTTAAAATATTATAAGAGATATGCATCAATTGTTTTATATTATATTATCAATATTATAATTTATGAAATTGTAAACTAATTAAAGATGAAAATATACAATAATTAACTTAATATATAATATATATATATATCATTAATTCTAATTGTTGTTTTTAATATTAGATATGTCATATTTTGAAAAGTTTTAATTTTTATTTAGCTACACTATCTTAAAATATTATAAGAGATATGCATCAATTATTTTATATTATATTATCAATATTATAATTTATGAAATTGTAAACTAATTAAAAATAAAATATACAATAATTACTATATATATTATCATTAATTCTAATTGTTGTTTTTTAATATTAGATATGTCATATTTTTGAAAAGTTTTAACTTCTAGTTTTTTACTTTAGCTACACTAACTTAATATTATAAGAGATATGCATCAATTATTTATATTATATTATCAATATTATAATTTATGAAATTGTAAACTAATTAAAGATGAAAATATACAATAATTTACTCATTTAAATTTCAAAAATACATAATTTCTTTTTAAATGTAATATTGAAGCTAGATATGTCATATGTTTAATTTTTAAACTTTAAATTTTAAAATTTATTAATCCGTATTATTATATTATTATAGTATTTTATGAACCATAATCAATTATTTTGACAATTTTTAAAATTCAAACTGAATAAAAAACAAGAATCTAAACTTATAAACTATTGACACATAAATATTCACAATAGGCTAGTATAAAGCATTTATCTATCATAAAATAAGCTAACAAGTTTTAAGTTTTCTGAAAAAAATTATTAAACAATATTTTTTTTATAGAAATTTACCCTTATTCTTGTAGAAGGTTGAGATCCAGTGTTTGTATCTTCTTCTAGAAGACATCACTATAATGAAGCAAAAAAAAAAACAGTTAATCAATAAGTGAATATATAGAAAAGTTACATGATTTGAATAGATAATTTTTTACCTTGATGAATGCTAGAACTTTTTTTATATATTAACAAGCTGAACAAACAATAAAAAATGTTGAGAGGATTTTTTTTGTGTATTTTTTCAGTCTCTAGCAAAAGATGGAAGTAGTGGATGGTGTAAGTTTGGTTTTCTCCCGATTATAAAGACCAAATATGAGAAAAAATTAAATTCAAAAGAAAAGAAAAAAATTTGATTGGTTGTCAACAAACCACTTTTCTGTGGACTGGAACCACTTCTGTTGTGGCCATGGACTGCTCTCAACTGCGTTCCTTCTTTTTTTTCTGTCCGCTTTTACTTTTTCAATTTTTTAATATATATTTTTTTTTAGTCCATTTTTACTGTGTTCTAAAGCTGAATGGTAAATAAACTGTGGACCAAACCAAAATGGACAAAACCGCGGGGTCCGTGGTAACCATTGAACCGTACCAAATTTCGTAATTCCAAGAGAAACACCAAAAAAAAAAAAAAAAAAAAAGAATCATTAAGCGAATCGTAACAGAATATTCCGGTGAGAAAAAAATCAATCACGGCAAAGCACAACCACGGCGAGAAAAACCTAACCGTGATCTATCTCTATCGAATTCAAACAAGAAACCTTGCTGCATCAAATTCCCGATCACCGAGAATCCAACTTTTGGATTCACCGATTGAATCGCCAGACACTGAACCTGCTCCTCCGTCTCGATAAAATAATTCCTCGGCGGCGGAACGAACACCGCACCACCGGTAAATTCGAATTTCAAACTCGGCAAGAACTTCTCCGGTTTCGAAACGCCGGAGACGTTTAAACACAGATCAAATCCCGGAGTCAGTTCATCGGCGTTAGGGAGCTTGATCCGTCGTCGAATCGCCGCTAAAACCAATCGATATGCCGGATCGGCTAAAAACGCTAAGGTTGTCCCGGAGTCCACGACGGTTCCGCCGTTACCTGAAGTGTCGATCTCCCAAATCGAAGGATCGATTCGTAGCTTCGCACCGTTGACGGAGACGGATCTTAATTTAACGTAGTAAAACGTCGGAGAGAACGGATTCGTTAGCAACGGGGTGAAGAGAAGCTTCGAAACGGCGTTAATTCGTTCTCCTCCTCTTCCGCCGCCGTCACCGATGATGAGGTAACTCGTAGGCGGCGGAGAGATAGTGTAATCCATTAAGCAATAAGAAAATTTGTTACCAAAACGACGACCCAACTGAGAAGCAAAAGAAATAGGCCCACGGCCCAAGCCCATTACTCCATGAGCTCCGTTAAAACTCGTACCCGATACGGATTGACCCGAGATCCGAAACCCGCATCCGAAAGCGACGTTTTTAAGTTTCGCCTCTTTACCAGAGCTTGTCTTCAACGACGTCGTTCTCTACCGAATAAACCTGAAGTTAATGAACCGTCTGCGTAGCCATATTCGTAATGACACGTGGAATGGATCCGGGTGTGGTTACATTTCGGAGCCCGACCAGGTTGAGGTACTAAACGGCAAACCGGGTCGTAGCAATGAGCGGAGAAAACGTTGAGGAGTGGCGAGGGAAGAAGACGGTGGCCGGAGAATGATGCGAACAGTTCCGGCAAGCTGAGCATTTCACCCAAACGAGATCGCTTCCTGTATCGGCGATTAAAAGTAACGACTGAGGCGGTTGACCGATTCGAAGATCCACAAAGTATTGACCCGACCCGGAAGATGCGCCGGAGACCACCGGAGATTTAACGAACGGTATGGGTTTACGGCGAAGAGAGAGGAAATGGAGACGGCGAGTGTCTAGAGCCAAAGCTTGCGTCGGAGAAGGAAACGGAGATTTGCGTAACAACGGAAGCTTTAAGTACTTGCCGTCGTTTCTCACGGCGGCGAGATTCGCCGGCGGGAGGAGGAACAGAGAGAGGAAAGAGCAGAGGAAGATAAGAGGAAACATTGTGAGAGACAGAGAGAGAGAGAGTGAGTGAGAAGGGTTTTGTGTTATTTTGTGTCTTATGTTATGAAGAAGAGGAAGAAGAAGAAGAAGACCGTATAAATACGGTATTTTGTACGTATTTTGTCAGGTTGTGGTCGAAATATATAGTTTAAATACAAGTGTACATTGTAACGTGAAGACTGAAAGATATCTCTGTTTTTGGGGGTATCATCAAGCTTTGGCTTTTGCAATAAAAACTCTTAGCTGTCTAAATGTGTTTTTGTTTTGTTTCTTTGTTCCTTTCACTTTAGTCTTTATACATTTTTTTAATCATTGATTCGATTGAGGGATAATATCTAACACAAATTTTTGTAGTTTTTTTTACGTTTGTTTTTTTGTTCATATTTTTGTTTTAGTTTTTAGAGGAGTGTTATTGATGCCAAAATGGTTGTTTTGTAGTGTGATTGTGTAATCTTAGTCTTAGATCCGTGAATTTATTTCATTTATTATAAGAGAGGGTCGGTTTATATTAGATTGTATTATTATGATAATAAATTTGTAATTATACGAATACAATAATAATAATATATGTAGATCTTGTTTGGACGTGAAAAGTACTATACCCAAGAAATGGACCCTGTTTGTTAGGTGGTGGCAGAAAATACTTTTAATTTCCAAATATATATAAAACATGATTATTATTTCTTTATACGATTGCATAAAATTACAAAAGAAAAAAATGAAACTTGTCCTTGTTTTTATTTGCTGTAAATCTAGTAAAAACCATTATTAGTTTTTGTTTTGTACTTTTTATTCATCATACATGGAAAAATAAAAGTTTTGCCAAAAATATTGACAAATTGAAAATGATAAAAACATTAAAGAGTGAAGAAGATTCGGGCGATACTTTGCATGGCTGCACATGATATGAAACATGTGACTTTTAAGACAAACCACAATTATTTTATCTTTCTTTCAGTAGTTTGGGAGATTACAAATTTATTGCGAATTTATTATCTCCAAATATCGTAAATAAAAAACCAATTTTTTTAATAAAAATCAATTGTAAACCTAAACACAAAAAATGTTTTTTTTTTTTTACAATAATCTATAAAAATCACTGTACTATAAATCAAGTATGTGATAAAATGATACAGGGAGACAGAGAAGAAAAAGAAAGTAATAAAACTCAGTTTACAGATTCTTCTTCATTGTTATTATTATTATTGTTGTCTGCTCCACTCTCAGTTTTGGCTCTGCTTCTAAGCTCTTCAAATGCTTTCATGCTTTCTGCATCAAACCCTCCAGCAAACTGCACAATAAGCATTTTCAGTTAATATACATCAAAACACTTGAGAAATAACTAGTCATTTTAATTTAATTACTTTGTGTTCTGATCTGAATTTAGTTTTGTTTATACCTGATGGACTCTAAAAGCAAAACGAACACCTTGGAGAAGCAAGAACTCTCTGTTTGGATCTTTATCAGATCCACTCACTGAATCAAGCTCATAAGCTACTCGTTTCATGTACTTCTTCGCGAGCTGAACTGACGAAAGCTTGATCTGTGTTGTGTGATGAAACATAAACAAAAACAAAACAGAGCATTTTCAAGATTGTTTTACAAGGATTTCGCAATCCAAAGGAAAGAAAGAACAAATGTTTTTTTTTCACCTTCCCAACGACGCCAGTATCAGATAACCAATCAACTGGAATTCCGAATTCTTTATACCGTGAAACCGCCATGTCTCTTGTACGTAAAAGCGCGTATACACTTTGTTCAACCCTGTGAAAAAAGCAGACATTTAGTAACGAAAGATATAGTGTCATGTTCTGTTTTTGTCTTGACATTTTTACTTACTTCTCTAGCAACTTGTACATCTTCTTCAAAGCAGGTTCACAAGGGAGATTAGGATCATCGACAAAAGAAGTAACTTGCTTCTCCAATTTCATTAGATCTTGATATTCAAAAGCTGCTTCTCGTAACGCATCAGCTTTACCTTCTGGCCAGTCAAAGTGTTTAAGAACTGCCCTTTCATCAACCTACTCAAAAAGATATTGATCCGTGAGTGAAAAGAACCGAAGTAGCTGTTAGAAAGTAATGTTGAAAAGAAGAGTTACTGACCAAGAAGGAGAGCTCTTCATCTAGCCAGCTAACGAAAGCCAAGAGATCTTCTATACTGGTGAAAGAAGCAGCTCGAACTTCAGTTGCTAACGACTGTACAAAGTCCCCTTGTGTCTCTACATCTGCTTTTACCTGTAGTCAAGTTAAAACAATTGTTTCAGTGTTTGAAAACCAGTTGCAGTAAACATTATAGTGAAAGTGCAAACTTACTGCTAAGAGGAATGTTGATCGATTCTCGATTTCCCCGATCATATTGTTCCTAGCTGCTGATGAATTACCAGTTCCTGAAGAGACCAAAGAAGTTGCCCCTTCTTTCTTCGATTCACGTTTCATCAATGACTGATAAAACTCAACAAGCTCAGGAGCACGGTGAACTTTGCTCCCTCCTCCTGCTCCTCTTCCAAGTGCTCCAGGAGGCGGCGGTGGTGGTGGCGGTCCACCACCAGGTGGAGGAGGAGGTGGCGGTGGACCACCACCTGGTAAAGGAGGTCTTGCAGAGGGTAAATTGCTACTTTTACCATCTCCAGTTGACCTTGGAGGCGGGCGAGGTACTCTAGGAGGTCGTTTCTCAATGTCTACAAGCTTAATTTTGGCTACTGCTTGTGCGTTTTCACTGGCTTTGCCTTCGTTAGACTGATCATTAGACTGATCACCTGTGATAACTGAGGGAACCACAACTTTTTTCTCCTTTAGTTGAGCAAGTTTAGGAGGCAAAGCCACATTACCACCAAATCTCTCTGCTCTCGCTTGATCTGCTTTATGCTTAATGTGCTTCTCCCTTTCAACCGCCAACTTATGCCTGTCTTTGTACGCGGGATACTTCTCATCCAAAACATTGTCAACTGATTTAGACATTACTTGGAACGATGATGCAACGGAATTCAAAGCCTCATTAGGAGAAGAAGCTTGTTGTTGTGTTCTGATTCTTGGAAGATTCGGGGTTTCAGGGGTACCAGGAGCTGTCCTTGATCCACTTGACCAAATGTTGTTATGGCTACTGATTCACCTGCGTTTCTAATCATCAAAGATTCTAATGGACCTCTCTGTTTATTCATGCTCGAGCTAAGTCTTCCCGGTGATCCTCCATAGAATGATCTTGAAGGTGATGACTGAACGCTAGAATCATCCTTGCTTTTGCCCCATCTTTTGAGTTTCTGTATCAATCCCGGTTTCTTGCTAAAACTACTTAACCTACTTGTGGAACTATCCATTGAAGCATTATCGAAATCATCGCTTCCGGGAGATGAAGGTTGAGAATAGTTGCTCTCTAAATCAGTATCTCCTTGACCACGCTCTGATCCAGCATACTCTAGCATTAACCGTTTTGCTTTTGCTTGGGACTTGGGACTTAGGTTCTTGCTTAAGTCACGAGCCGAAATTTTACCAGCTGGTGTCTGGTAGTTTCTTAACTCATACCGTAAACATGCATTGACCCAACGGAGATAAACCAATTCCTCAACTTCACTAAACCTATTCATCTGAAGCCCTTCCACTTGCTTTAACAAGTCTTCATTGTTATGCTTCAAGTTATTAACCTCTTCTCTAACTTTCGCCACTTTGTCGCTCTACGAGTAAAGATAGAAACTGTTAATGAAACTTTGATGCAAAAACTGATATGGAAGAATCATCAGTCATTACACTTACCTCAGTCATGTTTGAAAGAGCTGCAATTCTTGCTTCCGCTGAATCAAGTTTAATGGATAACTCTCTCTTCTCGTGTTGAAGCTCTCTGTTCTTTCTCTTGAGTTCCATAACTTCCACTTCCAAATCCTGTACAGCTTTTAGCTTCCTCTCCACTTCAGTATCTTTATTCATCGCGTCTTCTTCTTTCATTTGGAGACTCGACACATGCTGCTTAAGCAACAGTAACTGTCCTTTCGTCTGGTTAGCATCAAGATGGATTTGCCTCTGCAATTCCTTGATCTTGTTTCTCGCCACCTCAAGCTCCTTCCTTACAACACCATTTTGAGAAAGCTCTTCTTGAAGCTTTTTCCTCTCAGCTTGCAGAGAGTTAATAGTGATGTTTAACATATCAATCTCCACAGTCTTGATCTTGAGCTGTCTTTGTAACTCAACGATATCTGATTCTTGCTCTTTGAGTCCATAATATTCAAGCAACTCTCCTTCTAGTTTCACTTCTCTTTCTTCTAGCTCCTTAACTAATTGTTTCAACCTTTCGAGCTCACCATCGTTGTAAGCCATCTCAACTTCATATTTCCTCTCTTTCTCTGCTTTCTCCAAGTTATTATTATCATCATCATCAGGCAATGGATACTCGATTTCACCAGATAAAAGATCTTCAAACTCGGGTAAAATATCATCATCTAAATAGTCCGAGAAACTTCCACGAGTCTGATTGATTACGCTGTTGATCAGTTTCACCTCTTCTTCTTCTTCCTCCTCTTTCTCCACCTGAATATATTATCCGACTTGTCACAACATTTAGACCAAGCACATGATGAAACAAAACTATTCCAAAGTACACTTACATTCTTATCGTTGAGATTGTTGTCAGGATACACAGCCTCTTCTTTATCGCCTCCATTGCCATTTTCTTAGAGCAAAATGCAGAAAACATGAACGGTCAGATTCTATATATGGAGTGAAATGCAATAAAATGGAGAGTATAAGAAAAAAACACTACCTGATTGTTTGCTCGGTTTGGTGGGTTTAACGTTGTGCCGCTTAACAACAACTGCTGCAACGGAAGCAGCAACAACAAACCCTATCCGGACAAACATATATTAAAATCTTGAAATGGGAATAAATTCCCTTCCCCGTTTCATCTACAGAACTTGAAAAGCTCCTTTAAATTTTCACACTACCGATACAATAACTCAACCCATTGTTCCTTCAAGAGAAATCTCTAGTCCAAAATCCTGTTCATGAACCTTATGACAAATGGATAAACACACTTGTTCCTGTAAGAGACACTCTCAGGTACTGACAAAACTTTTAAGGAACTATGTCCACCCAAGGAAAGAAGGAAAAAAGTAAGACACTTATCATCACAAATTCGATCTTATCAGCTTTATGGACCTCTCAAGTCTCTTGCATCAAAAGCCAAAATTTCAGCATTAAATAAATTGAAAACAACCACAATAATAGTGGTCTGTTTTTAGCTCAAGACAGATGAGGAAATAGACATGTATGGTAATAGATGGGGTCTTAAGCCATGACCAAGAAGCAACCGTAAATAAAACAATAATTTCTGAATTTATCCTTCTTTGTCAATACGGGTCAAAGCAAAAGATTGAGAATTATGTCTCTTTTTGTCAAAGCATAACTAAATACAGAAGATGGTTAAGATTATAAATTCATTGATTTATAAATCAAGACCAAACTACTTAATATAAAGATTATTGATCTCCAACTGGTATAGGTGATTGATTCATACGGGTTTAGATTCTGTTGTGATGTTTGGGGACCAGTACCAGCGACCAAGTAGAGGTTGTTGCCACGCTACGTAGCAATTAACCAATTACAAGAAAACAGAAGATTGAAATTTAATTCTAAATGTCAAAAAAATTTGGTTAAAATGGTAGAGAAAATTGAAATCAGCCAAACAAGAATGGACTTTTCATTATCTTATCAAAAACTCCTTTTGCTCAACCATAGATTTCATTCACATGTTTGCCTTTTTAGCCTTATCTAAGAAAACAAGTGTGTGAATGAACAAGAAGAGATAACAAAAGAGAACAAGTTCTTGTAAAAAAGATGTAAGAATCTTACATGATATGGTGTGAAAACTCATATTAAACCCTTCACTAGATTCTGATTCCTTTTTTTTTTACCAATCTGCACATTGAAAATGAAGATAATATGGGTTTGATTCAGACAGTGCCAGGTAAGGATCAGGACAAGTGGAGAGAAACGAATTTATCAAATTCACTGTTTTATTGTATGGCAGAGGAATTTTATGGTGGGAACAGCTCATAGAGGATAAATCTCTCAGAAGTCAGAACACACACACACTTGCAAAGCAAAAAGACAAAGAACAACTCTAACTGTTTCTTGTCTAAGAAAATTTGGAATTCATCAAAGATAAAACTTAGAGTTGCGTAAATAAAAGAGTTCTGAGAAAATTCTCTCTT
>JALLKC010000257.1:0-17683 GCA_024034495.1 Camelina laxa | reverse complement strand
TATCGCCTCATAAACCTCTGATTGTAAATCGAAGATCTTAGTCAAGAGGAATTTTGTTTGAATCGCCCAGGTAGATCAGTAGAGGAAAGATTAAGAAACATAACATAGAAAGAAAAAAAATTTGTTTTTTTTTATTTGGTTTCTCTGAATATTTTCTGATGATTTGGGCTTCACAATACTAAATGGGCTTCGACAAATATCATATCAACACAAAAACGAGAAATGTGTAAGAATCCAAATACAAATTCGGATTAAACTTTTTCGTATTTTCCCATTTCAACCAAATTAATTGAAAATTACAAATTCAATAGTAGTAACATATTGTATGAAATAATATAGAATATGCCACATCAATATTGTCACAGTGGTGACATATCATTTTTCTGACTAATCAGTTAAAAAAACAAAAGAAAACCCAAAATAATTAAATATTAAAAACGAGCACAACATATAATCTAAATTTATTTTAATTTAAATAATTTTTTAAAAAATAGACCCACGGTGTACGGCGGGTTAATAACTAGTTTATTATTATATATTGGTCCACATAAATGTGTAGTTGCATGAATAATAATTTTTATTATATTTTTGAAAAATTTATAAAAGCAACATTTGTGTCTTTTTCTATTAATAATAACATAATCAAATAATAAAATATTTAAGTAAGTAATCATAAGAAATGTTAAATTATGTAACTAACTTAGCATACATGGTAAAAAAACATATCTGATATCATATTAAACAATATTTATACTTCAAAGAAGTCTAAAATGGAATTAAATTTCTGTTATGTGAATACTTTATAAATTTTATTTAGTTGATTTATTCCATTTAATAAGTGGACACATGTCAAATTTTCTTATAAAAGAAGGATGGAGAATTGATGCATAGTTTTATTTTTGTAACTAAAACTTTTAAAAATAAATGTGTCAAGCTCTTGAAGAGTTTTAGTAATATTTTGTATATATGCTTAGAATTTGCTTACATTCAAAATTTAATAAACTTATTCCACATTTTGATAAAAATATAATTTTCAAAATAAACGAACATTTTCAGACTAAGAACGTATTTTGTAATTACCAATCAATTTTTCATATTCTTGTTTTAGAATTACTTTGTACTATTAATTTACTCAATTCTTTTGTTACGGCTTTAATTGATTGCGACTCCACACTGATTAAGGTCCGAAATTTTGGATACAGCTAAATATTTTTTGAATGAGGTTCGGACACAACCACTACTCTTCTTCATCACCATGATTAATATTCTTTTGCTTTATGTTTATATTAATACATCCTTTACTATATTTTCCTATCTCCTTCATATAATATTAGGTTATGTAACATAAAGGCAATATACCTTTTCTAAATTCTAAATGAGAAGATTTTGTAACAATTCACTTATCATCATGCACGTTGACAAACCCATGGGCGAAGACAAGACAAGGAGAAAAAAACATTAAGAAATGGATTAAGAACAGCTACCACACGGACTACAGAACAAACCCGTGAGTTGGCAAAACAAACAAAAGAGCTAAAATTAAAATTATTTATTCTTGTGACCGGTAATACAAATGTTAGAAGAACTCTTTTTTTTTTGGTATTCATAGTAAACCACTTCGGTGTTCGTGTGTTTCAGAGATCATGCAATTATTTTTAAGTAACTCGTAAAAAAAAATTATTGAAGATTCCGTAAGTTGTCGAAATACTTGAGCAACCCATGTTTGAAGTATATACAGTATGCAATTCATTAAACATATCTTTTTTTTAATAAAACGGAAGATCATAAAATATTAATATAGGTTATAACAAAGATTAATTATTTGAAAGGTCATATAGATTAATTATTTAATAGATTATATAGGTTTAGGATTATGATCCTCTCAAAAAGTATATTCCAAAAAATAAAATAAAATTTCCAAATAATATTTAATAAACTATATTTAGGCAAAAAAGTTTAGAAATTAATCACTCTTATGTAGATTACATGTCATTTTCAATTATACTAAAAATAAAGTCTTACCTAATTTTATCAGCAAAATTTGACTTAACGGGACAAAATTTGAATATTTAAATTTATTTACTATATTTCTTTTGCTGAATTATATAGTTTTATAAACTATAATAAACTATTTAAATAATTTAACTTGGAATCTTTAAAAATAGTTTAATTTGATATTTTTAAGAATATCATAAATATATGATAGATCGAAAAGTTGAAAATTATAAACACTCTAATTTGATTTGTTATAGCACGGGTCAATAATATGTCACTATAATAAGAAAAAATTTCAAGAAATATGATTTCTTGCTAAAGCATAGGTTAAAATTTCAAAAATTGATTTCTCAGATTAAATTTAAGTTTGGAATAATGTTGTTTGGTAGGCTTTCTCGGTCACGATGATTTTGACAAACATATGTTACATATTTAGTTCTAAAATTAATATGCGCTATACTATATGTTAAGTCATAGAATTAACAATCAAAATACAATATATAATTTTAAACACTAAATAAATCAAATAAAATTAATAAACAAAAGTTAATTTTTTTATCACACAACTTAATCCGCATTATACCGCGGGTTAAAATCTAGATATACTAGAATATATCTTATAAAATAGATGTTATTTTCATAAATCATATTCAATATATGATTTCATGGTATAGTGTTCCATTAAAAAAAAACTTGAGAAACAAATAAAATAATCACATATACGATTTTTTAAATAAAAATTACCAAATAAACAAAAGGAAAGAATTTCAACCCGTGCTCTAGCACGGGTCATATTCTAGTATATATATATATATATATATATATATATATATATATACTAGATTAGGACCCGCCAGATGTACGGGTTTAGAGTTTTTAAAATAAAATAAAATTTAACAAAAAATAGAAATTAAATATTTTTAGAAAGTAAAAAATATCTATAAAAGTAGAAAGATACACTGAGGTATCAAATGTGATATTTGGTGTAAAAGGTGTGACTTTGTAGTTGAGATTATTAATCACATTTTCTTTGAATGCTCTCACTCGTGTGAAGTTTCAGATTTATCTCTGACTCCGGTCTCGTCAGAGGGTTTACCTTATGATTCGGTGTACTCGAATTTGGATTTTGTTTTCTGGAGTGATGCCTCTCAACAGGGTGATCCTGATCAACTTCTTCAATTACCATAGATTTTATGGGCAATATGGAAGGCCATAAGTAAAAATAAAAAAATCAAGGTTTAGGGATCGAGACGAATGATATAATTGCTCAGGCTTCGAGCGATAAGTTAGCTTGGAAAGAGCGCTCTATTTTACGGCGGTCATGTCAGCTCCATCTCCGTCTTCGGATGTCCAGGTTTCTTCACCTTGTTGTCAGATTGCTGGTTCTTGGAAAGCAACCAATATGCATTCAGGATTGGGCTTGTAATGTTGCGTTGGTGAGGAGCAAACCTTGTTGTTGGGGGCCAAGTGTCTAAGACTGAGCCCTCCCCCTGCATTCGGAGTTAGAAGCATTGTTGTGGGCCAACCTAAAATTTCCCAAAATTTCTCCTTCTCAACGATATGAAGAAAACCATAGCAAAGAATGTCAAGATCGTGAAAGATGCCGTCGTTTGTGGCTCAGTTCCTGAGAAGATTGGAAAGACCTACCAGCATCACCTTGCCACGATCGCTGTCAATCCATCCAGAGGCAAGCAGAAACTGAAAACCGTTAAGTGGTCTTCAAAGATGGACGGTTTCAACAACAAAGACGCCACTATCTTCCGATACCTTACCAAAACTTTCGGAGCAATTCGTAAATCGGGAAAAAAAAAATAGCTCTGAACACCAACTAAAGAAGAAGAAGGGAGAGAAGGAAGGGGAAATAGTGGAGGAAAACCACTTCACCAAAACCATCCATCAAAATGTTCATGATTGGGAGAATAACTGAAGAAGAACTGAAGAAGAAGAAGAAGACGGTGGGTTAAGTTTAGTGTCGAGAGTTTAAAGACTGTATTAGTTTTGAGGGATGTAGTAGTTGTAATGTCTAATGTAGTAGTTTAATTAATTTCTAAGAGTTTGAGTTAAATTTGATGGAGGTAAAATCTTTTAAAGACAAACTTTAAGTTTTTGCATTATTAATTAATGATAATTTGTTAGAAATATCCTTTTTAATTAATCAACTTAAATCAGACCAAAATCTGACTAACCATTGAATATGTATCTTCTTTTAACGCCAAATCATATAACTTTGTGTTGTATTCTTCAACAATGATCGATTGTTGTAAAATCGACGGAAGACTGAAATCGAAAATGAAAAAAAATAATAATATTATAGACTATGGAAAGAGAACGATGAACCGGTTCAGTTTATTAATGTCAACATTGATTGTAGTGCAAAATATCCTAATTTGGGATTCGTGATAAGAAGAAAGAAAGAAGAGTGGGAAGGGGAACTTCACCAATGGCTTTCTCCTTATCCACTTCCACTGTAGCTTCGGCTTCTTCGCGTTTATGGAATCCTTCTTCCAACTGCAAAAATCAGAGTCGCTCTCTCTGACTCTGTGTAATGGTTCAATGTGACGGAGTCAATCTGCTATTTGCAGCTTCTCTCCACTGCTCGATGAGTTTAACTCGTTGGAGTCCTTCCCACTATTTTCCATCTCTTGGATTCCGCGTGCGTCAAATACGAAGACGGATTGTCTTGCCCGTGTTTCGTGTTCTCTTATCTCTGAAGTTTCTTTTGTAAACCCCTTCCCTCCGCCTTGGGCAACTAACCAAGGAATTTCCTTTTATTTATTGTTTGGTTAAAAAAAAAATTTAAATATATACACTTTTAGTTAAAGAAATAGTTGTAGATGAGTTCAACGTTATTAAAATTATATTAAATTTAACAAATAATATATATTTAATTCTTTTCATAAGTAAAACAATATATAAAAGTAAAGAGATAAACTTTTATTTATAGAAAATATATATATTTTTTGCTATAATAAACTAACGTATACAAATTTACTATCTACATTACTACTAAAAGTGTATTTGTACACACAAATATATTTTACTATTAAAATATACTCTTTAGTCTTTACTACTACCAACAAATTGTCTTTATAAACACATTAAATAATCTATTATATATCTCTTCACTTTAATATTTTTATAGTTATAAAATTGCATATGTTAATCTTACATAATCATAATTTATATATTACAATAACAGTCTTCTAAAATAAATTATTTGATTGGTGAAAAAAATATGAGACGATCTTTTTTTTTAACTTCAACAATCTCAATCTTATAAAAAGGTGAGTATTTACATTTTTTTAGAAATAGTAATTAATGGGCTGCCTGTATGTGGCCCCATGTAAAATAAGTTTCAACTAGTTTACCCCTGTAGTTTTACACTCTACCTATTTCCCCATAGACAACATCTATTCTTCCCAATTCCACCTATATTAATTTATTTCTATCTAATTAACCAAAATATATTAAGCTTTTAAAGATTTAAGTTTTGCGTTTTAAAATCAATAATTTGTGATTACTTTACCGCGATTGGCTTAACCCAACTCAATATATCAGACCCAAAATTATTTTCTTTCCCTATAAAACCAAATCGATTTGGGGAAAATTGAAATTAGGGCTCCGATTGGTAACGGCTGTTACTTATAGATGTAAAGACTTTAACTGAAAAATTTAGCTGTAGAGAATTCGGTTGTAGATGCTTTGATTGTAGAAACTTTAACTGTTAAAATTTGATTGACAACAAATACTTTAAAACTAAAGTTGTTACTTTTATTATTAAAATATATTAAAATTGATATTATTGATGATAATGAAAATAAAAATTATTATAATTGAAATGGAACTTAAAAAAAAAGAGAAAAAAAAATAGATAATTAATGTGTAAAAATAATTTATGTAAAATTTATATATAATTTTTGGAGAGCTTTTAAGTATAATGGGGAGAGAAAAAAAAATAAAGTTTTATATTTGTTCAATTTTAAAGTCTGGTTTTGACGCTTTAAAAAATCTGAGAAAACAAAGAAGGAAAAAATAAAAGTGACTTACAAAGCTTTAAAAAAAAAAAAGTCAAGAAATATGATTGGCAAATAAATGGCTGTGAAATTTAAATTTTTTTAAAGTCTTAAAAGTCTTGTAAATCAGGGCCTAGGTCTTCTTCTTCTTCTTCCTTGAAACCCAAAAAATTGAGTTCTTCTTTCCCGATTTAATTTCTTCTTCTTTTTCTTCGTTTGTTTATTTTCTCCTTAACTTGAAGTATGAGCCAGTTTTCTTCTTCTAAGCGTCTCATCTGACTTCAACAAATCTGTCAAAAAGAACTCGATTTTCTGGATTTCGAGGAAGAAGAAGACAAGACCTAATTTCAATTTTTCCCAAATCGATTTGGTTTATGGGTAAACAAAATGATTACGGGTTGATATATTGAGTCGGGTTAAACAATCGCGGTACAGTAATCACGAATTATCGATTTTAAAACGTAAACTTAGATTTTTAAAAGCTTAATTTATTTTGGTTAATTAGATAGAAATGAATTAATATAGGTGGAATGGAGAATAAATGTTGTCTAGGGGAAATAGTAGGAGCTAAAGTAGGGGTAAACTAGTTGAAACTCTAATTTTACAGGGGGCCACATAAACAGCCCGTAATTAATTGTATAATTAATTAGATAAATAATATAAAGTTTTTATAGTTTTAGATAAAATTAGTTTCTTTTTCTCGTAATTTTAAATTTTTACATTTTTTTTTAAAACTAATAAATTTAGAATTACATGTCACATTTGAATAATATAATTGACACGTGTCAAAATCTTATTAATTAATAATTTTGTCATCAAGATTTATAAAAAATAATATAATAATATATATATATATCTACTCTAGACTCTACTAATCTCTACCCAAAGGTTTGGTAATAAGCTTTCGTTCCACATGATTGGTTTTTACAAAGTATTGTGTATGAAAGAGACGGCTGATGTACTGAACTATTTGGAACTATTTTTTTTACCATTGTCTTAGTAGATGTAATGTATGAACCTTAACATTCAAATTTCATTGTTTAACTCCAAAAAAGCTTATGTATTCGATATAGTATTAAACCAAAAAAAAAAACATTCTTATTTCACTTTTTTTTGGGTAAGAACTCAAATCTAAAGTTGAAAGCATACTTAGAGAGTTATTGGTTCTATGATTTTAATGGATTTGGAAATCCAAATAAAAATTATGTGTTATTCAAATCATTGATTTAAAAATACTTATCAAATGATGTGTTATTCGTTCAATGATTTACAAATACTGGTTAAAAACTATGTTATTCATTTAATGATAATTTCTCCTCGCTTAAGAGTTCGCCCTAAATTCTTTCAGACCCAATAATCGAGGCGCCGCTACTTCCTCCGACGCCGGTAGAGCTCCGGCCGCCGGCGTCGGGACTCTCGTTCTCTCCGCTCTCTACTTCGTTTTCTGCTCTCTTATTTTCTCCTTTCAAGCTTTTCCCCCTTTAGTTGTTTACTTTTGTTCCCCAAACCAAACCTCAACAACACCCTAGTGCAAGACGGAGGCCGGATTTGTGGCCCCTACAGAAGGTTCTGGAGTCCGGCGAACTCAACCTCATCATTCTGTCCAGCCTTACCGTCGACGGTACCAAGTCTATGTGCTTCAATTTCCCCCAATCCGGATTGGGTTTCGCCAGTGAAGCCTCTTCTTCTAACGTGCATGTATCGTATGTGGCGAGAAATCTTCAGTGTTGCGAACCGTCTCTGTTTATGGACTCTCCCGTCCCTAAGATCTGTCACACTATGAGACGACAGACCCATGTCAACTCCCCTGGCCATCACCAAAATCTATTGGATCTCTGCGGATGTGCTCAGGACTTGTAATTGGTTTGCTATCATCCCAATTGGTCTCGCCAAACCTCCGAAACCCCAGGTCTTTCTATATACCCTTATGTTATCTAGTAAACAACTCCTTTGTTTGTTGGTTGAACTCGGTGTCCAAGACTGCATCTGAGAATCCTCTTACTAGTGTACACCCGCAAACCATTTTCTGGGAATTTTGGTGAGGGTGTCGATCGACACCACAAGGGAGTGTCGATCGACACCAGTTGTGGCCGGTTTGGTCGGTTCAATTTTAATTGTCGGTTTGTGTGGTTGGTTTAGGAAATCCCTAAATCGAGTTTTAGGGGTAGAAAACGACCTAGGGTCGTGTTATTTTGGTGTTTCGCCGTTTTTGAAAAAACACAAAGAGAGAGTGTTCTTGAGCTTTTGGGAAGAGTTTGAGAGATTCCTTGCTGTTCTTGGGAGATCTAAGGCTGGAAAGGTGCTAGAAGCTTGCTAGGAGTGAGGATTCGTTCTATTGGTCAGAATCTTCCTGCAAAGAGGTGAGTGCATGACCATGGCTTATCTAAGCTAAGATTTCTAGTTTCTATGTGATTTGGTGCTTATGTGGTTGTTTCCTTGAGTTCCTATGTTATTTCGTTGCTATCTGGGGGGGTTTGGCTTCTGGGAGTGCAAGGAGCGGATTGGAGAAGATTGGAGGCGAGATTCGGAGTTTCTGATCGAGGGAAATCGCTGCTCGGTATCGGTGTCGGTCGACACCAGTTGGGGTGTCGGTCGACACCAACGCGAGGACGGCTCGGGACTTTGGCGAGTGTCGTTCGATGCCATGTGGAGGCGTCGGTCGACACAAACTAGGGTTTTCGGGAGTGTCGGGCAGGGTGTCGGTCGACACCAGTTTGGCGTCGGTCGACACCAGATAGTCAGTGACGATCGACACCATCTGGTGTCGGTCGACACCCTTGTTCAGTTGCGATGGATGTTGCATGCGTTGTATATTGCCTGGTTTGTTTTATTGATTGTTGTTTGTGGCTTGTAGAGATCTTATTGCTTGTGTGTATAGCCCAGTAGATGGGAGGATTGCCTCACTGAGTGTTTATCAAATACTCATGCATCTCAATTTGTGTTTGTGGTGCAGGTAAAGGCAAAGTGTGATCGTGGAATCAAGGCAATGAAGAGGAGGATGTTCTAGGGACTCGATTGGATGTTGTCTGGCATTTGCTAGGGTGCTAGAGTTGAGTCATTAGAAACATTGCTAGGTTGCTGGTTTCATGTTTCTTGTTGGTTGGTATTTGTGATATTGGTTTATTGCTAGATATTAATTATGTTTTTCCGCTGTTGGTATGTGTTTATGGTAGGTGGCTAGTGGGTATGGGACCACTAGCTGTAGTTGTTTTAATATATTATATTTATTATTTATTTATTAAAAAAAAAAAAAAGGTTGGTCGTTTCATTTTGGTATCAGAGCCCTTACGGTTCTAGGATTGGGTTCACTAGGTTTCTGTTGTAGATGTTTGGGATTGCATGTCTTGATTGATTATGTGAGTTAGTCAATTGTGTGTGGCATGGAGTCTTAGAACATCCTCTTCGAGCCGAGTGTGTGATTCCACGGTGAGTTTATGTTTCTGTGTTATAATAGAAATTGTTTGCTTAGCCTTCTGTCCATGGTAGTGCAGATGGTTAGAGAGGATGCTGTGGCTGGTCGAGGTCGTGGACGCGGACGTGGTCGTGGACGCGGACGTGGTCGTGGTAGGGGCAGAGTCCCAGTGGTTAGTGAGACCGAGGACCAGAGTGTGACAGCTGAGGGTGTTGGCGAGTCGCAGGGTGTTCCGGGGATTCCGTGAGTGTGGCAGGAGGGGGCGGTGTTGATGCTCCAGTGGCCGGTGATGCTAGGGTCCGGGTGTGGGGGTCCCAGCGGGTGGAGTCCTTGGTGTTGACCTTGCGGCTTTGCTAGCACAGGTGTTAGAGCGGTTACCACCAGTGGTACCGGCTCAGGCTCAGGTAGTGCCACCAGTGGTGGCGGAGGAGCGGCAGCCAGTGGCTGCGGATGCGGGGTCCATGCTCGTTATCTCAGCATGTTGACAGAGATGGGTCGGTTGCGTACTGAGCAGTTTTCAGGAGGTGTAGATCCTACTGCTGCGGATGCGTGGAGGACGAGAGTGGAACGTAACTTCCACACTCTGAGATGTCCTGAGGAGTTTTGGGTGGACATAGGGGTCTACTTTTTGAGTGGTGATGCTGAGTTGTGGTGGAGATCTGTGGCTGCTAGGAGGGTGCAGCGGGAGATGACTTGGGCTGACTTCGTTTTGGAGTTCAACCGCAAGTATTTTCCTAGAGAGGCATTGGATCGTTTGGAGGTGCAGTTCCTTCAGTTGTCTCAGGGGACACGGTCAGTGCGGGAGTTGGACTTGGAGTTCAGTCGACTTCTTTGTTATGGAGGTCGGGCTATGGAGCCTGAGGAGGCTCAGATCAGGAGGTTCTTGAGGGCTCTACGTGATGACTTGAGAGTTCACTGTAGAGGGAGGAGTTATGCTACGCGTGCAGAGCTGGTTGAGACTGCAGCAGAGATTGAGGAGGATATCCGGGCACAGTCAGTGGCGGTAGCTCCAGCAGTTCAGCCTAGTAAGGCTCAGCAGCAGGGTGGTTCTAGCAGGGGCGGTAGGCATGCTCAGGGAACCAAGAGGAAGTGGGAGGCTACGCAGAAGCCGAGTGGTGCGGGTTGCTTCGGTTGTGGGAGCAGGGATCACAGGGTTGCTAGTTGTCCCAAGAGGAGTGTTCCGACGGCAGGACCTCGGTGTGTTATCATTGTAGGGGAGACAGGGCACATCAAGCCTTTTTGTCCCAAGCTGCAGGGCCACCGTTGGAGCAACTGGTGGGGACCAGTGGCCTCGGGTTTACACGACAGTGGAGACTGGTGGAACCAGTGCCGGGGCGATCACAGGTATAATTTCTGGTACTTAATCTTTGTGAATTTTAGTAGGGTCAGATTTTATGTTCCTGTGATAAAGTGTTAGGTTCTCAACACATGAGGTTTGTGTAGGGACCTTGTTGGTGGGCGGGTTTAAGTCCCACGTTATGTTTGATTCTGGAGCTTCGCATAGCTTCATTACTCCAGAGTGTGCAGAGTGTGCGGGGATCAGCGGGGATCCTGGAGAGCGCACAGGAGTTGTTAGAGTTGCGGGAGGCAAGTTCCTGAGAGTTATTGGACGAGCTAGAGGAATTGATATTCAGATCGCAGGAGAGTCATGGCCAGCGGATTTGCTTATCAGTCCCGTGGAGCTGTATGATGTTATTCTCGGGATGGATTGGATGCATCGGCATATGGTGCATTTAGATTGCTATCGGGGTAGAGTGGAGTTTGAGCGTCCAGGAGGGAAGTTGGTTTTTCAGGGTATTAGACCGACTTCAGGGAGTCTCGTGATCTCAGCCATTCAGGCTGGGAAGATGATCGAGAAGGCCGTGAGGCTTATTTGGTTACCATATCTATGCCAGAGTCAGTGGGGAAGTCTACGGTTAGCGGTATTCCAGTAGTGGAGGAGTTTGAGGATGTGTTTCAGTCTCTGCAAGGATTACCACCATCTCGGTCGGATCCTTTTACCATTGAACTGGAACCGGGGACGACACCGTTATCCAAGGCTCCTTACAGGATGGCTCCAGCAGAGATGGCAGAGCTGAAGAAGCAGCTAGAGGATTTATTGAGTAAGGGATTCATCCGTCCTAGTGTGTCACCGTGGGGAGCGCCGGTGTTGTTTGTCAAGAAAAAGGATGGGAGTTTCCGGTTGTGTATTGATTACAGGGGTTTGAACCGGGTCACTGTGAAGAACAAGTACCCTCTCCCGAGGATTGACGAGTTGTTGGATCAGTTGAGGGGTGCTACTTGGTTCTCCAAGGTGGATCTGGCATCGGGTTATCATCAGATACCGATAGATGAGGCAGATGTGAGGAAGACTGCTTTCAGGACGAGGTATGGGCATTATGAGTTTGTGGTGATGCCTTTCGGGTTGACTAACGCACCAGCAGCGTTTATGAGATTGATGAACAGTGTGTTTCAGGAGTTTCTGGATATACTCTAAGAGTCCTGAGGAGCATGCAGTGCATTTGAGGGCAGTTATGGAGAAGCTGCGGGAGCAGAAGTTGTTTGCCAAGTTGAGCAAGTGTAGTTTCTGGCAGCGTGAGATGGGCTTTCTGGGTCACATTGTTTCTGTTGAGGGGGTTTCAGTAGATCCAGAGAAGATTCAGGCTATCAGAGATTGGCCTAGACCGCAGAATGCCACAGAGATCAGGAGTTTCCTTGGATTGGCAGGTTACTACAGGAGATTTGTGCAGGGGTTTGCAAGCAGAGCACGTCCTATGACTAAGTTGACAGGGAAGGATGTTCCTTTTGTCTGGTCAGAAGAGTGTGAGGAAGGCTTTGCAAGCCTGAAGGAGATGTTGACTACTGCGCCAGTGTTGGCTTTGCCTGAGCAGGGAGAACCCTATGTGGTTTATACAGATGCATCTAGAGTTGGGTTGGGTTGTGTTCTGATGCAGCATGGGAAGGTGATTGCTTATGCTTCGCGGCAGTTGCGGGTGCATGAAGGCAACTATCCTACTCATGATTTGGAGATGGGTGCTGTAGTTTTTGCCCTGAAGATTTGGAGATCTTATCTTTATGGTGCAAAGGTGCAGGTGTTTACAGATCATAAGAGCCTGAAGTATATATTCACTCAGCCTGAGTTGAATTTGAGACAGAGGCGGTGGATGGAGCTTGTGGCGGATTATGATTTGGAGATAGCCTATCATCCTGGTAAGGCTAACACGGTTGCAGATGCTCTGAGTCGGAAGAGGGTAGCTTCGGCTCAGGAGCAGGAGATGGAGTCTCTGGTAGGGGAGATCAGTGCTTTGAGCTTATGTGCTGTTTCACAGGAACCGTTGGGTTTGGAAGCAGTAGATAGAGCAGATCTTCTGAGTAGAGTGCGGTTGGCTCAGGAGAAGGATTTGGGGCTAGTGAATGCCTCTAAGGATGTGGATTCAGAGTATCAGGTCTCAGATAATGGTACTATCTTGGTGCACGGTCGTGTGTGTGTGCCCAAGGATGAGGAGTTGAGACAGGAGATTCTGAGAGAGGCTCATGCGAGCAAGTTATCCATTCATCCAGGAGCGACCAAGATGTACCGTGACCTCAAGAGGTACTATCATTGGGTCGGGATGAAGAAGGATGTGGCTAGTTGGGTTTCGAGGTGCGATGTATGTCAGCTAGTGAAGGCTGAGCATCAGGTTCCTGGCGGGTTACTGAAGAGTTTACCCATTCCTGAGTGGAAGTGGGATATGATCACTATGGATTTCGTGGTAGGATTGCCAGTGTCACGGACCTTTGATGCTATTTGGGTCATTGTGGACCGGTTGACTAAGTCAGCACATTTTCTGGCCATTAAGAAGACTGATGGAGCAGCGGTCTTGGCTAAGAAGTATGTGAGGGAGATAGTCAGGTTGCATGGGGTGCCAGCAAGCATTGTGTCTGATAGGGATTCTAAGTTCACTTCGGTGTTCTGGAAGGCATTTCAGGCAGAGATGGGCACTAAGGTGCATATGAGTACAGCTTATCATCCCCAGACTGATGGACAGTCAGAGAGGACGATCCAGACGCTGGAGGATTTGCTGAGGATGTGTGTGCTGGATTGGGGTGGCCATTGGGCAGATCATCTGAACCTGGTAGAGTTTGCTTACAACAACAGCTATCAGGCAAGTATTAAGATGGCTCCTTATGAGGCTTTGTATGGGAGGCCATGTCGTACACCATTATGCTGGACTCAGGTGGGGGAGAGGAGCATGTTTGGTGCTAGTTTTGTTCAGGAGACCTCAGAGAAGATTCGGGTTCTCAAGCTGAACATGAAGGAGGCTCAGGATAGGCAGAGGAGTTATGCAGATAGGAGGAGGAGAGATCTTGAGTTTCAGGTAGGAGACAGAGTGTACCTCAAGATGGCCATGTTGCGGGGTCCGAACAGGTCATTGTCAGAGACTAAGTTGAGTCCGAGGTATATGGGTCCATTCAGAGTGATTGAGCGGGTTGGACCAGTGGCATATAGATTGGAGTTACCTGAGGTGATGCGTGCATTCCATAAGGTTTCCATGTGTCTATGTTGCGGAAGTGTCTCCGTGAGGGAGAGGAGGTGTTGGCTAAGATTCCTGAGGATCTTCAGCCTAACATGACTTTGGAGGCGAGACCAGTGAGGGTTCTCGAGAGGAGGATCAAGGAGCTTCGGAAGAAGAAGATTCCTTTGATGAGAGTCCTTTGGGACTGTGATGGTGTTGAGGAGCAGACTTGGGAGCCTGAGGCAAAGATGAAGGCAAGGTTCAAGAAGTGGTATGAGAAGCAAGCCGCGACTTGAGCTTGTTTAGCCGGGTCCCATCTGTATCCGTGGCTGGAGCGGGAATGGAGTATTCCAGCCCATCTCTCTTGTTACTCGGTCGCTTGGGGTGGTTGGTTGTGCGACTCAGTAACAAGATGAGGTGGTGTTTGGGGTACAAAGTTTCCGTGAGGCGGGGTTGTGAAGAGAAGTTTCCAAAAGTGGAAAGTTTCCAAAAATGGAAGGTGCTAAATATGGAAAGTTTTATGGGAGTTAGAATTTGTCCATTTTAGCGGTGGAGAGCCTTAAAGGGGGCTTGAGTGTGGCCTTAGTGGCGGACTTTTGAGTCAGTGTGCCCGTTGTGGCGGTCTTTTTAGACATTGTGGGGTCTTTGTGACGGGCTTTTAGCCAGAGTGTCTTTGTGACGGTCCTCTTTAGGACATTTGTGTGGCCTTGGTGGCGGTCCTTTTAGGACGTTTGTTTGGCCTTTGTGGCGGCTGTTTAGCCAGAGTGTCTTTGTGACGGTCCTCTTTAGGACATTTGTGTGGCCTTGGTGGCGGTCCTTTTTAGGACGTTTGTTTGGCCTTTGTGGCGGGCTGTTTAGCCAGAGTGTCTTTGTGACGGTCCTTCGGGACAGATGGTCTTTGTGACGGTCCTTCGGGACAGATGGCCTTTGTGGCGGGCTGTTTAGCCAGAGTGCCTTGGTGGCGGTCCTCTTTAGGACATTTGTTTGGCCTTGGTGGCGGTCCTCTTTAGGACATTTGTTTGGCCTTGGTGGCGGTCCTCTTTAGGACATTTGTTTGGCCTTGGTGGCGGTCCTCTTTAGGACATTTGTTTGGCCTTTGTGGCGGCCCTTGTGGCGTATATGATCCTTGTGTGGTCATGAGGTATTCCAGTGAGGGAATATGTGGTTGGTAGGACATTGAGATGTTTTACGCGAGCCACGGGAAGGAAACCTGGATAGGGATAGGACTCGGACGTGTTCAGAATCGTTTGCTCGCGACTCTTGGGGGACTTAGGTTCTCCTAGTACTGCCATTTTCAGAGACTTTGTGGCTCGGGAGAATGGTTGGTATATCGACTTCGGATGACGATCCGGGGGCGCGCTGTAGGGTGGCAACCCGAGAGACGAGTTTGGACTTTTCCTTATATATTATGGCATGCGGGCTTCGGCCTGATGAGGAGCCAACATTTGGCATGCAGACTTAGGTCTGATGAGGAGCCAATAAAAACTCAAGGTTTAGGCCTATGAGTAAAGGAAAGTCCAAAAAGTCAAGAGCAAATGACGCCTGGAGCGTGAGTCTATCGCCTAGAGGAGACCTTCTGTAGATCGGTCGGAGGAGTGCGGGCCGTGGAGACGGTTGCACGGGAGTCCTTGACTGATGGTTGTTCGAGATTCGAGGACGAATCTAGATTGGTGGGGGAGAATTGTAACACCCGCAACCATTTTCTGGGAATTTTGGTGAGGGTGTCGATCGACACCACAGAGGGAGTGTCGATCGACACCAGTTGTGGCCGGTTTGGTCGGTTCAATTTTAACTGTCCGGTTTGTGTGGTTGGTTTAGGAAATCCCTAAATCGAGTTATTAGGGGTAGAAAACGACCTAGGGTCGTGTTATTTTGGTGTTTTCGCCGTTTGAGAAAAAACACAAAGAGAGAGTGTTCTTGAGCTTTTGGGAAGAGTTTGAGAGATTCCTTGCTATTCTTGGGAGATCTAAGGCTGGAAAGGTGCTAGAAGCTTGCTAGGAGTGAGGATTCGTTCTTATTGGTCAGAATCTTCCTGCAAAGAGGTGAGTGCATGACCATGGCTTATCTAAGCTAAGATTTCTAGTTTCTATGTGATTTGGTGCTTATGTGGTTGTTTCCTTGAGTTCCCTATGCTATTTCGTTGCTATCTGGGCTGGTTTTGGCTTCTGGGAGTGCAAGGAGCGGATTGGAGAAGATTGGAGGCGAGATTCGGAGTTTCTGATCGAGGGAAATCGCTGCTCGGTATCGGTGTCGGTCGACACCAGTTGGGGTGTCGGTCGACACCAACGCGAGGACGGCTCGGGACTTTGGCGAGTGTCGTTCGATGCCATGTGGAGGCGTCGGTCGACACAAACTAGGGTTTTCGGGAGTGTCGGGCAGGGTGTCGGTCGACACCAGTTTGGCGTCGGTCGACACCAGTTTGGCGTCGGTCGACACCAGATAGTCAGTGACGATCGACACCATCTGGTGTCGGTCGACACCCCTTGTTCAGTTGCGATGGATGTTGCATGCGTTGTATATTGCCTGGTTTGTTTTATTGATTGTTGTTTGTGGCTTGTAGAGATCTTATTGCTTGTGTGTATAGCCCAGTAGATGGGAGGATTGCCTCACTGAGTGTTTATCAAATACTCATGCATCTCAATTTGTGTTTGTGGTGCAGGTAAAGGCAAAGTGTGATCGTGGGAATCAAGGCAATGAAGAGGAGGATGTTCTAGGGACTCGATTGGATGTTGTCTGGCATTTGCTAGGGTGCTAGAGTTGAGTCATTAGAAACATTGCTAGGTTGCTGGTTTCATGTTTCTTGTTGTTTGTATTGAGATATTGCTTGCTATATGATATTAATTAATTATGTTTTCCGCTGTTGGTTTTTGTTTATGGATAGGTGGCTAGTGGGTATGGGACCACTAGCTGTAGTTGTTTAATATATTATAATTTATTATTATTTATTAAAAAAAAAAAGGGTTGGTCGTTTTCAACCTAGAATGTTGGTAGTTAAAAAGTGTATGGTCGATACCTGGTCCTTTGCTCATGTGTCGAATTTGTCTGTTAACTGGAAGACAAAATCCTTTATATCCTATGCTACTAGTGTTTCTAGTTCTCACACCATCCCACCAATCGAACCAGTTTGGTTTTTAACAACCACCCATCAGACAAAACTCACTCATTTGTATCATTGTCAAACCGTTTGCATACTTTGTGTGGATTTCTGATCTCTTTGGCAAGAGCGCCATAATGAGAGTATCCACCTGTAAAGCTACGTTTTGACATATCCATATGGATCGTTTTGGTCTTTACTCCCTTGTTTGTTGCTATTTGTGAAGTTCTGCTGCTTTATGGTCCATTGCCATGTATCTCAATGTTTTGACATCGCGACGATCTTCCACAAACCACTCTCAGCAGCACCACCATCATCCGGGCTCAGCCACCGAATCTATTCCATTGCATTAACTCCTGCTAATGCTCTTGCGCCAGGAGACCCTTGGCTTTGATTCTTTAGCAACGTCATCTATGTCTTAGACCGTGACCAATCTTGTCTTCTGTCATAACGCTGCTGACCAATTCTAGCACCGTGAACCTTAGCATGGCTCAAAACTGCTTCTAGCGTTTGCTTCACAGCTCTCCGGACTTGTGTTGAAATGTTCTGTTTTTTTTTGTTTATGGCTTTTGGGGGAAAGCCTATGTTTGTAACTTTTTAAACCTTTGGGACTTGATTCCTCCTGTATTGTTTTTATTTGAGTTGATGGAAGCTTCAGTTGTTCAAAAAAAAAAAAAAAAATCATTTAATGATT